>CM021100.1:17013946-17181444 GCA_007115665.2 Sequoiadendron giganteum
AAGGTATTTCTTATGAAGCGCTTATTTAATATGAAAATGGTAGAAGGTGGATCAGTTACTGATCATTTGAATGAATTTAATACGGTTACCAGTCAATTAACTTCCGTAAAAGTTAACTTTGATGAAGAAGTTAGGGTTCTTTTGATTTTGTGTTCTTTGCCTGAAAGCTGGAATAGCTTGGTAATGGCGGTTAGCAATTCTGTTTCTGGTTCAAATACATTGAAATTTGATGATGTTGTTGGTGTTATTTTGAGCGAGGAAATTCATAGGAAAAGCTCAGGTGGAACATCCACATCAGGCAATGTTTTGAATGCAGAAAGCAGGGGCAGAACAAATGAGAGACGAAACAATTTTGGGAGTCGTGGGAAGTCACGAGGAAAATCAAGGGACAGAAGGTCCCAATCTAGAGACAAGAGGGATTGTTGGTACTGTGGTAAGTCAGGGCATGTAAAGAAAGATTGTTGGTCTCAAAAAAATAAAGAAGGAGACAAACAAGAAGGAAATAAAGAGGCAAATGTGGTAAGTAATAAATCTGATGAGGATGCTTTGATTCTTTCTCTTGATAATGCTGATGATTCTTGGGTGTTAGATTCAGGGGCTTCATTTCATTCTACGCCCCATAGAAATTATTTTCTTGATTATGTCCAAGGGGATTTTGGGCTGGTTTATTTGGGAGATAATGAACCCTGTCAGATTGTTGGAAAGGGAAGAATCAAGATTAAGTTGCAGAATGGGAATCATTGGCTACTACATGAGGTAAGGCACGTTCCAAAGCTAAAAAGAAATTTAATTTCTGCAGGGCAACTAGATGATGAAGGTTGTGTTGTTACATTTAGTGATAAAAATTGGAAGGTTACAAAAGGTGCCTTAGTAGTAGCAAAAGGTACGAAAGTAGACACCTTATATCTTTGTACAGGTCATACTATTCCTTCTACTTTAGCTATTGCAGATAAAAATCAATGTTCAGGAACAATTGCTGTAGTTCAGCAGGAAGAAAATCAGATAGTTGCTGCGAATTCTAAATCAGCACTATGGCATAATAGACTTGGGCATATGAGTGCAAAAGGTATGAAAGTACTTCATTCAAAGAATGTTTTACTAGGTCTAAAATGTGTTAATATGGATTTTTGTGAAAGTTGTGTTTATGGAAAACAAAAGAGAGTTAGTTTTCTCAAGGATGGGAAACAAAAGAAAGATGAGAAATTGGAGCTTGTGCATATGGATGTATGGGGACCAGCTCAGGTATCTTCTCTCGGTGGCTCTCATTATTATGTCACATTCATCGATGATGCAACTAGGAAGGTATGGATTTATTTCATTAGGCAGAAATCTGATGTATTTGAAATTTTTAAAAAATGGAGAAGCTTGGTTGAGAATGAGACAGGTAAAAAGTTGAAATGTCTCAGATCTGATAATGGTGGTGAGTATTGCAGCAAAGAGTTTGAAGATTATTGTTCCTCTAATGGTATTCATAGGCTGAAAATGGTTCCAAGGACTCCACAGGAAAATGGAGTGGCTAAGCGTATGAATAGAGCAATAATGGAGCGTGCACGAACTATGAGATTGCATGCTGGGTTACCTTTAAACATGTGGGTAGAGGCTGTAAATACTGCTGTTTATTTAATTAATAGAGGTCCTTCTAATCCTTTGGGTTGTGGTATTCCAGAGGAAGCATGGAAAGGTAAGAAGGTAAGTTATTCTTTTCTGAAAACCTTCAGTTGTGAAGCATTTGCACATATAGATTCTGAAAATAGAACCAAGCTTGATGCAAAATCAAAGAAATGTATATTTGTTGGATATGGCATTGATGAATTTGGTTATAGGCTTTGGGATTTTGAAAATAAGAAAATTGTGAGAAGTAGGGATGTCATATTCAATGAGAAAGTGTTGTACAAAGATCTATTGCAGCAGCATGAGAAGAAAGAACAGGATTATGCAGTGCTGGATGATATTACAAACAACAATGTTCTAGTGGTTCCTCATGCTCCGCAACAACAACAACAAGAAATACCACAAACTCCAGTGAATGTTAGGCGATCTTCAAGGTTAAGTAGACCTCCAAAAAGATTTTCTCCCTCTTTGTACTCTATTCTATTAACTGATGTTGGTGAACCAGAATGTTATCATGAAGCTATGCAGGTGGATACCAAGGTTTAGTGGGAGCATGGAATGGAAGAAGAAATGGACTCCTTGCTGAAAAATCAGACTTGGGAATTATGCAAGTTGCCTGCAGGTAAAAAGGCTTTAGCAAACAAATGGGTTTATAGGATGAAAGAGGAGGATGGAGGTAAGAAAAGATTTAAATCTAGATTAGTTGTAAAGGGATTTGCACAGAAACAGGGTATTGATTTTGATGAAATATTTTCTCTAGTTGTTAAAATGACCTCTATTCGTACTGTGTTAAGTATTGTGGTTGTTGAAGATTTGCATTTAGAATAGCTTGATGTTAAAACTACCTTTCTCCATGGTGATTTGGAAGAGGAAATTTATATGGAACAACCACAAAGATTTGAGGTCAAAGGTAAGGAGAAACTAGTGTCCAGATTGAAGAAAAACTTATATGGCTTGAAGCAAGCACCTCGACAATGGTATCTTAAATTTGATAGTTTTATGGCTGAGCAAGGTTACAACAGGTGTAATTTAGACCATTGTGTTTATTTTAAGATGTTAGGTGAAGATAGCTACATTATTTTATGTTTATATGTTGATGATATGCTTGTAGCAGGGTCTAACATGGATCACATAAAGGAGTTAAAACAACAGTTAGCAAATTTATTTTCTATGAAGGATTTGGGGGCAACGAAACAAATCCTTGGTATGAAGATTATAAGAGATAGGAAAAATAGGAAATTATTTTTATCTCAGGCTGATTATGTTGAAAAGGTTTTACAAAGATTTCATATGGAGAATGCAAAATTTGTCAGCACACCTTTGCCGAGTCATGTGAAATTGACTAGGGATATGTGTCCAAAGACAAAAGAGGAGGAAGAAAAAATGTCCAAGGTACCATATGCTTCAGCTATAGACAGTTTAATGTACGCCATGGTATGCACGAGACCGGATATTGCTCATGTTGTAGGAGTTGTTAGCAGGTATATGAGTCATCCTGGAGTTGAGCATTGGAATGCGATAAAATGGATTCTTAGGTACTTGAGAGGTACATCCAATATATGTTTATGTTTTGGGGGCTCTAATATAGATTTAAAAGGCTATGTTGACTCAGATTTGGCAGGGGATATAGATACCAGGCATAGTACCATAGGTTATGTATTTATAGTTGGTGGGACAACAGTGAGTTGAATTTTTCATCTGCAAAAGGTGGTTGCTTTATCCACCACAGAGGTAGAATATGTGGCTGCGACAGAGGAAACAAATGAAATGATATGGCTACAAGTCTTCATGGAAGATTTGGGAAAAACAGAGGCTTAAAATCACTTATTTACAGATAGCTAGAGTGCTATACATCTTGCAAATAATTTTGTCTTGCACTCTAAAACCAAACACATACAACTGAGATATCATTTCATTCGGTCAATATCGGAGGATGGACAGGTAAAGCTGAAAAAGATACATACAGATGACAATCCAGCAGATATGTTTACAAAGGAAGTGACAAGGGAGAAGCTGAGGTCCTCTTTAGCTTCGGTTGGCCTTCAAGGTTGAATTCAAGTATAATAGAGCTGCAAGGTCCAAGATGTATATTTCCAATGGGAGCTGTAAGTGCAGCGGTGTCGTCCAAAATCAATCTCCAAGTGGGAGATTGTGTTGGTATGGAGCCTGATCAGTCTCCAAGTGGGAGATTGCTGGTATGTGGTGACTGATCATGCTATACTATACATTTTTTTAGTACTATTTTGTCACTGAAAAAGTAAAAGGCTGACTTTGTAAACCCTAATTTTCTGGAAGCTTCTAAAATCTTCTTATAAGTGGTTGGAATGAAGAGTTGTAGCATGAAATTATTCACAATATTGTAATAGGTTTTGCATTGGATAATGAAATCATTGGATGGCTGTAGTTTTGTGGATGTAGCCCAGATTGGGTGAACCACGTTAAATTATTTGTGTTGTCTTCTATGTGTGTTTTATTACTCTATTTTATTGTTCAAATCTACATTTAACTTGTTATATATCTACTTTCTAACCCTAACAGTATCTAGTGTAATGAAATTTGACTATGCAAATAGATAGGATAGTTCTTATTCACACCTTGACATATGTGAACCTCATCATTATGTAGTTTAGAAGTTCAAAATATATTAGACCAAATCATACACAATATTCAACAATCTACTCCAAACAACTTACCTACACACAACTAAGCAAGCATGCATCGAAATTATTTTACAAGAATACCCACAAGCACAACAAACAAAAGACAATGATCAATTCCCCATTCCTTTCTCTCTAAATCATTTAGGCATCATCGAGAGGTCCTCAAAAGGGTAAATAAGATAAATCATAAGAAAACATCAAAGACAAACAACTAGTGTTATCTATATCTCTAGCAAGTTTATATAGCTCAGTTGATTGCTGATGTTGATGTCCATTGCAGGAAGGATGCATCCTAGGACATGTTGATTATATTTTTTCATTAGGATGAGGTGTGTGATAACCTGTTGATATAAACTGTTGGGTCTCAAAAACGCAAGTTTAAACCATGAGAGGTTGCCAAGCTCTTACAACACTTTTGGCCAACTAACAAGGCCAACCAATATAGTGTAACTTTCTTCTCTTCAGGCTCTGCAAAACATAGGCGGGTGCACCTATGTGTATGTTGCATATTTTAGATGTATTTCTTGATGAAAAAATCTATCCACAATGGCAAAGGGAAGTGGATACATAAAATTACTACAACTACTCCTACTCCTACTGCACAAATGAAAGGTTTTTGAATAAATTGTTTGATATGAATTTGTATCTCTGGGTTGTGGTAGATCAGTGCCTTCTATCCACATGGGCAATGGAGTCAAAAATGATATATGTTTCCTCTTATTGGCTTAACTCTAGTTGTTAGGCACTCTGAAAATTCTATGGATGGCATAAAATATTACTAAGTCTATGACTTGCATAAACAGTGCTGGAATGTTTCTTTATTAAGTTCTACTTCAAAAATCCAAAAGAAATCTTAAAGCCACTTTGATTTATTAAGAGAATTTAATCCTGACTTGCAGACACCAATTAATCAAATCACACAAAATGGAATATATTTTGATAAATTAGGGAATATGCTTGATATGTTGATTTAAATAATTAAAAGACCTCACGTTGGAGATAACCAAAATAAAGAGTATAATTGATGCAACACAACAACTAAACACCAAAGAGAAATCCACCATTTTAAAACATTAGTCTTCATTGTTTCTGCTTCAAGAAAATTTTGTACATTATTTCCATCCCAGTTCCTTCTTGGGAAAAAATCTCCCTCCTATAGTCTAACTACTACCTATTATCCTCTCCTCTCATCTAACTGATTTTTCAAATATTTATACAGAATAATCAAAAACTCATGACCATTCAATTCCTGTTACAACTGGTTTTATTTTCATGATAGAAAATATAATATTTGATTAGTTGCCTAATCGAAAAATCAAATATTTTTACATATTCATGCGTTCGATTTTTGTTTTAATAATTTACGGGCCTTTTATTTTATCACTTTATACATTGCAGCAAAGTATCCCTTTATGCCTACCGCTCTACCGTGGTCAAACTATTTGCACCCTGTGGTATGGCAGTTATTTGACTTTTCCATGCTTCGCCTTTTCCACCGCTCTATCGCAGGCTTTGTTTTCTCAACCCACGGTATCGTGGCGGCTAGCATTTTCTGTCATCTCTAATTGCATACCACACTACTACAGTTATTTTTTTAATTCCTCGTGGTACTGTGGTAACCATTTACCAACCGCTTCCTTCAATCCACTGCACCACCGTGGGGTCTCCTTTCACGACGTGCGGTACCATGATGACCTCCCTGCTAACTGCTTACCGCACTACCGCGGTCACTGACTTGATGCCAGCGGTACCATGGTAGCTAACTTTGCTGCTTCCTCCCGATGGTTATATGTCTTCGCTTATGGTTACCATGCCACCATGGTCAATCGGATGATTGTCCGCGGTGTAGCGATGGTTGCTTAATGACTGCCAAGCCTACCCTTTACCACCCAGCCGCCATCCGCTTGAAAGCAATCTACGGTAATACGATATGTAGTAAATTTGAATTTTATAGGTGAGGGTAAATATGTATAAGGTAATTTTTAGCTTTATGGATAGCAGTGAAGTGAAATATTTTAGGAGAAAGATAGGAAAAAGGCATGAATAAATAAAATCCTTTAGGGTATTTGATGGAAAATTTAGGCTAAAATGGGAAAAAAACTTAGGGATTTTAATGGAATTTTCTTAGTTCTAACAGTGGCTCCAGTTGGGGATGAGTGATTTTCCAAATCACTGCAAGAATTCAAAATATTTTTGGGAGAGCAGACCAAGCAAAAATATGAAAAATGAAAGCAATGGCAGATGGAGGGAATGAACAGATGAATGATATGAAAGATGGAGCAAATGGAGAATGGAAAATGACCCTAAGCTATTGTACATGGAAAGAAAACAAAGTTTTTAAAAAGAGGAATTCCTGAGAATGTCCATGTATCGACAAACTCAAACCCTTCAAAGATTCCTAAAACTACTATGCATGGAAAAAAAAATTTTAAAGAGGTTTTTGTAAGAATTGTCCATGCACTGGCAATCCTTAATCCTCTGTACCTACCATGGTTAAAAAATTAAACCATAAAGGATGGCCCCAAGCCACCCCAAGGAAAAAACTGCACTTTCCTCTGTCATAGACTTTGTTCTGATTAAATCTCATTAGGTTTCTTTTGAAACTATCCATTCCACCTACCTCACAACATGCACTGCCATTGAAAACCTTCAAGAAACCATTGCATTCAACCTGATTCATATTCATTTTACCATTCTGCCATTCATCATTCTCATTATCATATGAAAAATATTTATCACTCTCAGCATACAAAGTGTTCCCATATTCAACAAAACATTCATAGGTTTGATCATTATCATATGTTTTTGAATGATCCTACAACTGCACTAGGACCTGAAAATATGAATGCTTTTCTTGGAAATCAAAAAATTCTACCTCATCAACATCTTATGAAATAATCAATTTAGAACTAGTTTCCATTTCTTTTATATTACTAGTTGGCATTGACACATAATCTTGATCCATACAGTCATCCTTATGCATATTTGAATCAACAAATGATGGATACTCATTATCAATAACATGCAAATGAGTATCTTTTTCTTGCAGGCAAAAATCATTCAAGTCACATACCTCTTCTTGGACACACATGGATCTTTGATCAACTTCAAAGAATTCCTCATCACTATGAGATATGCACATTGTTTTATATGAATTATTACTTTCATTGTCAAAATAAATGTAGGCTAGAGCCAAAAATTTGGAATCATCTTCATGTGCACATCTCTGGTATTCAAGAGTCAATAAATCTGAAACTTTCTCACTGCTAAGTGAACATGTTTCATCCAAATATATTCTGCCATTTATCCAACTTCTTGATCTCCATATGAACTGTAACAATCATCCTGATGTAGATCAACATCCATAACTTCATCCTCACAAATTGAATCACAATCTGTTATGCAAGAGAGACTCTCCATATCTTCACTGTTGGATGGCATGGTACCTTCTTCTATTTCAGCTTCTGAAACATTGTTGATGCACTCTCTAGATGGTGTGTCCCTATCATCTTCCAAATCTGAAAATTGGTCATTAGAAATCCTGGTAGCACATGCTTCCTTTGTTTGTTGCATTGTTTGAGCATCCATGATATCACTAATAGATTTATTATTGCCAGTATCCATGTGTTTTGTCCTAAGCATGGAATCAAGAAATTTATTTACTACATCAAAGGCATGTTGTTTTGATGACTTTGACCAATAAACTGATTCAGGCTCCCATGCTCTTGAAAATTGTATAACAAATGTGGGTCTTGTAGGCCTATGATGAGGAGGTAATCGCATATAGATGTCTACCATTCTACTTTATAGAGAGTTTTCATCCTCTTCTTCATATTTCCTTATGTCAAAAAATGTATCTAAGGGGGAAATTCCACATTCTAATTCTGTAATGGAGTCTTGGATTTGAGTATGTACATCATCATCTTCTTCTTGATTATGTAAATAATCATCATCTTTTTCCTCATAATGGCTCAAGAATATTTCTTTCAGATCCTCCCAGGAAGATATACTTTGCATAGGAAAACTTTTAAACCATTACCTTACACTATCTCTCATAGATATTGAAAAGCATTTCATAATGATATCCTCTGGATAAATTTAAAAATTGACAATGACATTCCAGAATCATTCCATATGCTCATAAGATGATTCATTCCATTCTCCATGAAATTTAGGGATATGCATTAGCAGTTCTATCTCATCACAGGGGTAAGGATTTGGGTAGCCTTGGACATTACTAAAGTTAAATGGTTTATCAATAATTGAGACAAAATTTGGAGGGCCATATGGGTTTTTGTAGATCATTGATCTTTTTTCAGGAAATGGAAGATGAATATTCATTTGATGTAATGGTTGTGGTCCATAAGTGTTTTGTTGTGAATAGAACACATTACCTCCATTGTCAAAGTTCTCTGTTGTATCATGTGGTGCATGTGGTGTCCAAGATCTCTTGGTATTTGTGTCTTCACTCTCACTGTATGATGGCCTATTTGTTGATGTATTTGGAACATATTGGACTCCTAATTGCAACAGTTGTTGTTCCACTTGTCATATTTTTTGTTCCCAGTATAACCTTTGTTGTTCCAATTCTTAAAACTCTTTCATATACTGGTGTCTTCTTTCTTGTTCTGTCATCTTGACAAAATGTTACTACTTCACAACATCCATGCATTATATATCAAATTAAAATAGAGTCGCCACATACTCTTCCAAAAGTAGGAAAATGAAATGGATTTCTTTGGTTTTCCCCCAACAGAATCTCCAAAAAAAATGTGACACTTTGTTGATTCTATAAATGGAAAGGCTGGAAATTTTTCCTGAGTAAGTCCCTAGCGGAGTCACCAAACTGTTGGGTCTCAAAAACATAGGTTTGAACCATGAGAGGTTTCCAAGCTCTCACAATGCTTTTGGCCAACTAACAAGGCCAACAAATATAGTTGAACGTTCTGCTCTTCAAGCTTTGCAAAACCTAGGCTGGTGCACATATGTGTATGTTGCAGATTTAAGATGTATTTCCTGATGAAACAATCTATCCACAATGGCAAAGGGAAGTGGATAGACAAAATTACTACAACTACTCCTACTCCTACTGCACAAATGATAGTTTTTTGAATAAATTATTTTATATGAATTTGTATCTATGGGTTGTGGCAGATCAGTGCCTTCTATCCACATGGGAAATGGAGTAAAAAATGATATGTGTTTCCTCTTATTGGCTTAAATCTAGTTGTTAGGCACTCTTAAAATTCTATGGTTGGCATAAAAAATTACTAAGTCTATGACTTGCATAAGCAGTGCTGGAATGTTTCTTTATCAAGTTCTACTTCAACAATCCAAAAGAAATCTTAAAACCACTGTGATTTATTAAGAGAATTTAATTCTGACTTGCAGACATCAATTAATCAAATCACACAAAATGGAATATATTTTGATAAATCAGGGAATATGCTTGATATGTTGATTTAAATAATTAAAAGACCTCAAGTTGGAGACAACCAAAATAAAGAGTATAAATTGATGCAACACAACAACTGAACACCAAAGAGAAATTCACCATTTTAAAACATTAGTCTTCATTGTTTCTGCTTCAAGAAAATTTTGTACATTATTTCCATCCCAGTCCCTTCTTAGGAAAAAATCTCCCTCCTACAGTCTAACTACTACCTATTATCCTCTCCTCTCATCTAACTGATTTTTCAAATATTTATACAGAATAATCGAAGAGTCGCGACCCTTCAATTCTTGTTACAACTGGTTGTATTTTCGTGACAAAAAATATAATATTTGATTAGTTGCCTAATCGACAAATCAAATATTTTTTACATAGTCATGCGTTCGATTTTTGTTTTAATACTTTACTGGCCTTTTATTTTATCACTTTATACATTGCTGCAAAGTCTCCCTTTATGCCTACCACTCTATCGTGGTCAAACTATTTGCACCTCGTGGTATGGCGGTTATTTGAATTTTCCATGCTTCACCTTTTCCACCGCTCTACCGTAGGCTTTCTTTTCTCAACCCGCGGTATCGCGGTGGTTGGCATTTTCTGTCATCTCTAACTACATACTGTGCTACCACGGTTATTGTTTTAACTCCCTGCGGTACCATAGTAACCATTTACCGACTGCTTCCTTCAATCCATCGCACCACCGCGGGTTCTCCTTTCACTGTGTGCAGTACCACGGTGACCTCCTTGCTAACCATTGTGTGGTCACTGCTTCTCTGCTTAACTGCTTACTGCACTACCGCGGTCACTTACTTTACCACCAGCGGTACCGCGGTAGCTAACTCTACCGCTTCCTCCCGACGGTTATATGTCTTCATTGACGGTTACCGCGCCCCCACGATCAGTCTGATGACTATTTGTGGTGTAGTGGTGGTTGCTTAATGACCACCAAGCCTACCCTTTACTGCCCAACTACCATTCGCTTGAAAGCTATCCGTGGTAATGCGGTATGTAGTGAATTTGAATTTTATAGGTGATGGTAAATAGGTATAAGGTAATTTTTAGCTTTATGGATAGAGGTGAAGTGAAATATTTTAGGAGAAAGACAGGAAAAGGGCATGAATAAATAAAATCCTTTAGGGTATTTGATGGAAAATTTAGGCTAAAATGGGAAAAAACCTCAGGGATTTTAATGGAATTTTTCAGTTCTAACACAAACTCTACTGACTTGTTTACCTATGATCTATACATTAGATTTTGACACTTAAGTTTTCACTTTACAACTTGTGATACTTGTTTTCTATTTGTTTTGCCAAAGGTTAAAGATGACAATTGATTTATTATGGATGAAGTTTTATTGCAGGTAAAAGTGAAATGGGATGGATGGTTTTGGGTTTTTTCTAGAATATTTCAATGTTTTTTATGTTCTTGAATTTTTTTGATGTTGTTTTTGGTCTTTTTGAGTGTTTATATGAATGTTTAGGATTTTTGGTTATTTGAGGTTGTTTAGGGTTTTCAATGTTTTCAAATTTTTTGTGTTTTCTAAGTTTTTGAATGTTTTGGGGTTTTCTGAGTTTTCAAATGTTTTGGGTTTTTCAAGTTTTCAATGATATTTTATGAATATTTTCAGTTTTCTAAGCTTTTCTGACCAATAACCTAATCTAAAAGACTATCCTAGGGGCCTCGAGGGCTTATCAAAGATGAGCCTTGCCTATGTTATACACACAAAGACCATATAGTTCGACTAAATTGACTTATTGTTGATGGAAATGAATAGTTTATTCTGATGGATTCCTAAAGGGCTAACCTAGGGTGTCTTAGAGGCACATCAATGATGGCCTTGCCTACATTCAAGCTCAGAGACATGTAGTTTGACATGGTATTGTTTTTGGATTTTCGATGTTTGACCTTTGTAGGTATTTTGATGTGTTTTTGGATTTTTTTGGATTTTTGACTTTACAATTTTCTGAATGTTTTTGGATTTTAGTTTTACAAGATTTTGATGTTTTTGGGTTTTTTGATTTTGCAAGTTTTCTTGGATTTTGATGATATTTTATGAATTGTTTTGGGATTTTTGATGAGATTTCCAAAAAAATTAAGATATATAGGACCCGATCTGATCCATAACAAATTGCCCCCAACATGATGTAATAGACTACATCGATATAGGCAGGACAACCTGAGCTTCAGAATATGCCAAGTAGCACTAAAAGGGGATACAATACTTCACAAGATCAAGCTCTGATACAGACGTGGATGGGTGGTGGAATAAATAGGATGAATGATGTGATGGATAGATGTGATGCAAATTAATGATAGGATAAAGAGCCAAAGAATAGATGGAGATGCTCTATTTATGCAAGGCACTTGTTTGCCAAGTTTTCACCAAGGTACTTGGACAAAGTGCCACTGAAGTGTTTTCACAAAGGACAATTTTTTTCTTTGTATTGTTTTCAATAATTTTTCTTATTTTTTATTCTTTTTGTATTTTCATATTTATACCCTTCAAGCCTAGTCATAATTTTTTTTTAAGATATAGACTATCGGTCGGTTCCTGCAAGAGTTCACCTTTAGGTCTTGATAATGTTGGTGTAATTAACTATTTAATTGCACTTTATTAAGTCTACTTAGGTAATAATTTGTTTACTTAATTAATAAGTAATCTTTATTTAGTTGAGCTAATTTTAGGTCAAAATTAGGTTTTACCTTTAGGGTTATGCATACATTGTTTTTATAAAGCAATTTATCTTTTGTAATTTCTTAATTCCTTAATATTATTCATTTGCACATCTTCCTACAAATCGCTCTTTCTTTCTTTCTTTTTTTCTCTTCTAGAAGGTATTTTCTAGTTTGCATGTATGATCTTGGTTTCTAACATGGTATCAGAGCCTTGATTTGCAGCCCTTTCTTAGTTTTTAGAGAAATTGAGTACAGAAAAAGTTTGGGGATCCTCGAGGGTTTCATACCTTGAGCTTATTTTTGGATCATTTTAGATCAGATTGGGCATCTCCATTAAATTGAGAGTGCTGGAAAAAGTCAAGATTGGCTTTTGTTTCATTAATTTTCATCACCGTTTGCTAGATCAACAAGGGTTTCAAGTCTGGTGATTTTTTTGCAAGATCTAGGGGTAGCCAAATTTTTGGGGTAGTTTGGGAAAAAATGGAGGTCACCATCACGTTCACAGTAGCCAAAAACACTAGGAATACCTATCATTTGGTCGATTTTGGTGCAGTTAAAGAAAAGGCAAAAAATATTTTGCCAAGGAAGCCGTACAGCCTCCCTAGCTCATAGAACGAGGCTAAAATTTCAAAAAAAAAAAAATTGCTTTAAAAATTGTGCTTCCCATATAAAACAAACATGTTGCCCAGTGGCCACTAGGTAGCCACTAACCCACCACCACTCCGCCTCCGCCCTCAGCCAGTCCCCATGGGCTTAAAAGCTAAGTCATCGTTCCTGTGAGGAACCAAGTGCTAAGCACCCAGCCCCTAGCGGCTCCAACTCCCAGTCATGGTCACGTAGGTAACCAAGGGCTCCACCCCAGTCTCCAACTACCAGCCCCCTAGTCCACCTAGGTGACCAGGGGCTTATTTTTTTTAGCCCTTAGGGTTGCCTGTAAGCCAAATTGGTCCTTTTGGAGCACTTTCACAAAATTGGGCATAACTTTTACATACGGTGTCCATTTTTTGCAAACAAGATACCATTGCAAAGGTGGTTCTAAGTGTCTTCTATTAATGTAGGTGGGTTTTCCAAATTTTAACTCTAGTTTTATTTTTCAAGCCTTTGAAGTCAAAAGTAGCTGTTTTCAGTCCGAGAGGCATAACTTTTGACTTGGGTATTGGTTTTTCGTGATTCTTGCGGAATCAAAAAGCTAACTCTGTCCTCTTCACAGATCTCAAACTTGATGTTTCAAGAATTTTTACCAAGTATATGATTTTTTTGTTAGATCTCAGATTTTAGTTTCTTGGTTAGTTTCTTGGGAAACATGAAATTCAGGCTATTTTTTTGAGATCAAAGAGAATATTTTTTTTGCATTGAGAGTATATAATGCTATTTTTTTATTATCATGGATTCAAATAATACTACATCCCTTACTCCATTCAACTAATCTGGTTGGAAAAACCAAATAGATATTCATTTGATGCATAAAGGGTTGTACAGAGTGACCATGGGTACACAAGTTGAGCCTATAGGTGCTGCTGAAAAGAGAAAGTGGTTTAATAGGTGTGATGAAGCTTTTGGTACATTACGCTTGTCTATTTCTCCTGATCTTATTTTTCATGTTGAGTCTTGCACTACACCCCATCAGATTTGGACTACTTTAGGGTCTTTGTTTGGGAAGCAGGATACTATGAGAGGATTCCAATTAGAGAATGAGCTTATTGGCTTCAATCTTAGGTATTTTGATAGCATCCAAGATTTCTTCACAAAAATTAAGTCTCTTAGATTGCAGTTGACATAGTGTGGTATTCAGAAGTAGGACTCTTAGTTAATATTGTCCATTCTTTCTAAGCTTGGACCAAATTATTCAATTTTTGTATCTACCTTTTATGCCACTAGGGATGCTCTTGGTACTCAGTTTACTATGCCATCTCTTGATGACTTTGCTTCATATCTCACTCGAGAGAAAGCTAAGTTGGATAGCATGGGAAATTTGAAACCTTCTACATCACAAGCACTTATTGCATCTCAGGGGAACACACACTAGAAGGATTCCAAATCTCATGAGCAGAAAAAGGAGTCCTTGAATTCATCCTCCTCTTCAAAGGGGAAATCATCTAAGAAGGAGAAGGTTACATGTGCATATTGCAAGAGGGAAGGACATGCAGAACATGGTTGATATAAGAAGGAAATTGATGAGTTGAAGCATCTTCTTCAGAAACATCAGATTGATTTTCCTTCTAGGATGTCTGCATCATATCCTTCCCGTCATTCTTCTTCTTCACAATAGTCTGATAGGGGAATAGCTAGTTTGCATACTTCATTAGATATGTATGGACATGATCTTTGTACTTATTTAGGTCATGGATCAGGGATATGACTTCTAGATTCAAGACCATCTCATCATATGGCATCTTCACAATCTATGTTTACTTCCTTTGAGACTTGCACTATGTCTCCTATTTTGATGGGAAACAATACATACATGAGTGTTATAGGGAAGGGGTCTATTAGTTTTGGGGGCAACACTTTCCAGGATATCTTGTGTGTTCCTCATTTGATGAACAACCTTCTTTCAATATATCAGATTACACATGGAGGCAATGGGAGATCTGTGGAGTTCACACCTGATTAAGTTATCATCAGAGAATTAGAGAGTAGAGTTGTTATTGTTGGTGTAATTAATTATTTAATTACACATTATTAAGTTTACTTAGGTTTTTCTTAGGTAATAATTAGTTTAATTAATTAATAAGTAAGCTTTATTTAGTTGAGCTATTTTTAGGTCAACATTAGGGTTGCATACATTGCTTTTATAAAGCAAATCATCTCATGTAATTTCTTAATTCTTGAATATATCAATTTGCACATCTTCCTGCAAAGATCTTGATTTTTGTTTTTTTTTCTCTTCTATGGAAGGCCTTTTGGTTTGTATGTCTAATCTTGGTTTCTAACATGGTATCAGAGCCTTGACATGTAACCCCTTCTTAGATTTTGGAGAAAATCATTGCATAGTTCGTTCAGGGTTCCTTGAGGATTTCATGCCTTGAGCTTATCTATGCGGCATTTTGGATCAGATCGGGCTTCACCATTGAATTCAAAGCACTAGAAAAAGTCAGGATTGACTTTCATTTTACTGATTTTGGTCATCGTTGAAAAAATCTGTGAGGGTTTCAAAATCGGTGATTTTTTGCAAGCTCTGGAGGTAGCTGATTTTTCTGATCATTTTAGGCATGAACAGAGGTCACCATCGAGTTCACAATGGAAAAAAACCCTAAGGACGCCTATCGTTTGGTCAATTTTTGAGGTAATTGTTTTTTGTCATGGCCTCACCAGCACACGTTTTGAGTCATTTTTTTGAAAAAAAATTAAATTAAATTAAAAAAATGCATTCAAACATGTGCCGCCAGCACAGAAGCCAGCACCACCAACTCCGCCACCATGTGGCCATCGATCACCTACCATCGTCGGTGGCTCCTACACCCTACACCGCCTACCCACGCCAGCCCCCGCGGGCTCCTCCAGCACCCGCCGAGGTCTTATGGGGGACAAGGCGCTATGCGCCCAACCCCCAGCCAACTCCCAACACCCTACCTTGGTCATATTAGCGACTAGGGGCTCTGCTAGAATTTTTTTTGTAGGGGGGACCAATTTTTGCAGTGACAACCAGATGGCTGTCAAATTTCTTTTGTGAAGTGTTGACATCATCGGCTATATGACCCTCTTTGCCCCCTCCTAACCCCAGTTTTCCCTAAAGGAGCAATTTTTTTCTTTTTGGCATAACTTGGGCATACGGTATCGAAATTGGGCAAATGAGATATCATCGAAAAAATGGTTCCAATCACTTTCCTGTGGTGTAGTTTATTTTTTAGTATTTTTCTGTTTAACTACATTTATTTCTATTTTAAGTCAGATGTTCATTTTCACTTCCGAGCTCATAACGTTTTGCCACGATCTCTGATTTTCTCTATCTTTGCAGCGTTGGAAAGGTATTGAAGAGATCTATGTTTCTGTCCATTAAATTTTTTCTGTATCTATCCCAAGTTTATCGTTATTCCAGATTTGGCCTGATGGGTGTTTTGGAGATTACTTGGATATTTTGGCAGTTGGGAGGGTGCAACTTGAATCTTTGCACTTCATTTCAGTATCACATCATTCAATAATCTACTGTTGCTTCATAGATTCTAGGGTTGTTCCCATTTGGAGTTTTCGAGTGTTCCATGACATCGGGCCTGTTGTTACATTATTATGATTAAGATATGGTTTCTTGTAAATAGAAGTATCTTACCTTGCTTGTTGGATTTTGGTTCTAGTGTTACTCCACGGTGTTCTTCCAATGCTTCTTTGCATCAGGTCATTTCATTGGGGGGTTTGTCCCATTGGGTTTTCTTTTCTTTGTCTTACTTTTTCATTGCATTTGTATATGGGTACCTGATCAGGCCTTGTTGTCGGGATCCATTCATTCTTTCTTACATTCATCTTAGTTTTAGATGCATTCTTTTTTATTCTCCCTAAGTTGCACTTAAGGGAGGGTGTTAGTTTAATTAATTATTTAATTACACTTTATTAAGTTTACTTAGGTTTTTCTTAGGTAATAATTAGTTTACTTAGTTAATAAGTAAGCTTTATTTAGTTGAGTTGTTTTTAGGTCAACATTAGGGTTGCATACATTTCTTTTATAAATCAAATCATCTCATGTAATTTCTTAATTCATGAATATATGAATTTGCACATCTTCATGCAAAGATCTTTCTTTTTATTATTTTTTCTCTTTTTGTGGAAGGCCTTTTGGTTTGCATGTCTGATCTTGGTTTCTAACAGTTATTGTTATTGGGTGGTGGATCACTCTTCTTAGTTGTATTCCTTTACAAAAAAATTCTTCTGATGGTGCTTTTGATCCTGTAGCTATTCATAACGCTTCTAGTGTGAATCATCATTCAAAGGAGACATTTGGCATATTGAACATTGGTGTTCTCACTTAGGATCCAATTCTTGAGCCATCCATTCCATCTCCTCCACCTATTTTTGCATTTGTTGATACTTCTATGGCTACAAATGTAGTTTCTTTTGTTTTAGTGCAGCAGGACCTAGTTGATTATTCATCTTTGGAGGTTTCTCTTAAGTCTTCACCTACTTTGACTTCTTCATTGGTTGAGGTCACACCTGATTTTGTGGAGACATCATGGGCTTCACCTGATTCACCTTTAGAGATTGCTTTCATGAGGCTTCTTCCCTCTCACTTCTTTTATGAAATGTGGTTTCTTCAGTCTTTTTGGAGCTACTTCATTATGGGGGAGTTATGTAGTCTCTTTATTCCTCTCTTCTGGGGGTTCTTTCATGGATCTTCATGATGGATGGTGTCCTTGAGGGGTCTTATGGAGTCCTCCATCTTTCATCACTTAGTTAATTTTGCATCCTATTTTTTGGGGAGGAGTTTTATCCCATGTGGTTTTCTCCTTTACCCCATTTTGGTTTAGTTTGCATTGCATTTGTACATGGGTACCTAACATGGACTAGTTTCTAGGACCCATTCATGCTTTCATGCATTCTTGCATTCATCCTAGCATTAGGTGCATGATTTTTTTGTCTCCCTAAGTAGCACTTAAAGGGGGGTGTTGGTGTAATTAACTATTTAATTACACTTTATTATGTTTACTTAGGTAATAATTAGTTTACTTAATTAATAGGTAATGTTTATTTAGTTGATCTAATTTTAGGTCAAAATTTGGTTTTACCTTTAGGGTTATGCATACATTGATTTTATAAACCAATTTATCTTTTTTAATTTCTTAATTCTTGAATATTATTCATTTGCACATATTTATGCAAATTGCTCTTTTTTTTTTCTAGTTTTCTCTTGCGAACGGTATTTTCTAGTTTGCATGTCTGATCTTGGTTTCTAATAGATAATTTATTTTCTCTTGATCCATAACTTATTGTGACAAAAAATGGACCTAACCAGTTAGGCTCAAACTTCCATTTACTATCTTGATCTAGAAGATTTTTTTGATTCTACTTTAGAATAAGATCGCCTACCTAGAAAGACCGAATCTTGATCTTGTTTTTGTAGCTTTGTTTTAGTCAATTTTGATACACTTGCAAGTGATTAAGGGCATCAAGATGACAGTAATCCATGAATTCTAGCTCATTTATCTGAGATAATCTATACTCTTAATTTGTTATTAGATTTTGTAGTGAGACTCATAGTGAGGGAAACTCATACTCAATAGGTAGGATGGCTTCTAATCCATAGACCAAATAGAAATGGGTTGCACTTGTAGGTGTGTGAATACTAGTTCGATAGGCTTAGAGGGTGAGATTTAACTATAGATGACAATCGCGGCTAGGTTCATTGACCATTTTCTTTAGGATTTTTAGAATGGTCTTGCTTGTAGCCTTAGCTTGACCATTTCCATGGGGGTAATACAAAGTAGAGAATTGATGTTGTATGTTAAATTGTTGGTGTGTGTGAGAATAACTGGTCTAACTAAAAAGATAAACTAACACAGCAATGAAACATTAAATTGAAGGAAACTAATTAGAAAAGACAAAGCAAACTCTAAATAACAGAAGCTCCTTCAAATGCGTCCCATTGAAATCTATCTCCAAGGATTTGATACAAGTTACTGGCTCTCAGCTGGTGTAATCAGAAGTTTGTTGAAATGACAACTTAGGAGAATGAGATTTTTTGCAGCATGCATGTCTATTGCTAAATGGTTGAAGCTATGAAGTTGAAGAACTAAAATTATATGAACTTGAAAATGATTATGCTAAGATGTTGATTTGAATGCAACTATAATGATTATGCTAAATTCACAAAATCTAGGATCCTTTTCAACTCACAAGAGGGCTATATTTATAGATTTTTGGAGGCAAGAATCTAGTTGGCCAAGATCAATGGTTGAGTTCAAACTTGTCAAGATGAATGGTGAGAGATTGAGAAGTTGAGAAAAATATGGAAGGTTGAGAGAAAAATGGGAGATGTTTCCTCCTATACAACCTTTTCCATTCAGGAATGAAGGAAAGTTGTCATTTGTGCACTTCATTTATGAAGAGTTAGTTGATAGTTGAGAAAAAATCCATAATTAAATAAATAATTACATGTGACAAAGAATTAGAAGCTTCCATAATTTAAATAAATAATATTTAATTATGTGTGAGAGATGATAAAAGCACTTTAATTAACTATATAAAATACTTAATTAAATATGAAAATAAGAAAGTTTCTAATTAAATATTTTAGAATATTTAATTCATTAAGAGGAAGATGATAATAATTAAATAAACTTATTTATTTAATTAAATTAGAAGAATATAGAAAGTGAACGATATAAATAAATAATTAAATTTATTTATATGTAGATGAATTTAGAAGATTATTAATTAAATAAATCATATTGAATTAATTAATAGGCTTGATTAACTGTGACCATTTTTGGATGTGTACATTTTTCCCCTCTTTGAAGTGATGTGTTTTACACATTGCTTCAAATAATTTTGCCCCTGACTTTGAAAATTGACTGATGCTATATGCCCTCTCAAGAGATAAATCGCCTAATTTGAATGATGATGATGATGATTTGAAAGAATTGAGATGATTTTT
Source organism: Sequoiadendron giganteum (assembly GCA_007115665.2). Lineage (NCBI taxonomy): Eukaryota > Viridiplantae > Streptophyta > Pinopsida > Cupressales > Cupressaceae > Sequoiadendron > Sequoiadendron giganteum. The sequence goes on from CM021100.1 coordinate 17,033,925, forward strand.
GGAGAGGAATTGTTGATTTAGCTCTTGAAATAGCATGATGCCTATTAAAAATAAGGATAACCTCCCTTTTTTACCCCCTTAAAAGGTGGAAAAGGTGAAAAGTCATTGTCATTTAAACAGTAGCCTTTTGCAGTTTTTAGAGCTCTGAGAAGAATTTGTGAGATGTCGATCCACTATGAGCACCACCGATTCAAGTGAGCCCATTGTCATTAGAGACCAGCTGCGTATGGACCTTCGGTAAGTTGATCTGATCCTCCTTTGTGAATTTAAATCGCATTTTTGAAGATTTTTTCAATTTTTAGGATTTTCGAACGCTTGCTTTAGCACATAGGATTTTACTTTAGCGCATATGAGCCATAGTTTAGTGCATAGAATAGGTAGTTTAGCGTATCCAAACTTGCACAATGAAAATTTGTTTTAGCACATAGATGTTAAGATTGGCGCATTGATGAATAGATTAGTACATCCGCCAAAATGGCTCATAGGACATAATAGAATAGCACATACATTGTTAAAATAACGCATAGGCTAGAATAACGCATAGGTGAAATAGATTAGCGCTTTGATGAAATAAAAAATTTAACCTCTATTTTAGCACATCCATGGATAAAGTAGTGCATTGATGATTTAGCACATTGATGAACTATTTTAGCGCATCCATGAAATTTGCTGATTTTCAATTTTTGAAATAAATTTGATACTTGCTTGATGATTGTTGGTATATCATCCAACTGATTGTATGCTTTTGAATAACATCGAGGATAGATTAGCTTGATTTGATAAATTTATCTTCATGCTTGAAGAACAAATAGTAATAATTCTGATAAATTTTCTTTCCCGCTTGAAAGACAAATAGTAGTGATGCTGATAAATTTGCTTTCCCGATTGGAAGACAAATAGTAATGATTGGATGTCAAGCCGATTGGTTGTTAAATTTGTTTCCATGTTTGAATGAAAAATAAATAGTGGAAAATGATAAATTTTCCTTCCTACTTGAAGAACAAATAGTAAAATGATTTGATAAATTTTCTTTCCTACTTAAAAGACAAATAGTAATGATTGATTTGATATTATTTGATTCAGTTGATTTAACATGATTTTCTCGATGCTTTCTCTTGATTCCCTACTAATTGATGTGATTTTGATGTGCTTGATGTTATAGGAGGATTTTAATATCCTCCAGATCAGAGAGTGATTTCGTCGGACATGGGACATGATTCCCAGACTATCTCAGCCAGAGATAGGGGTGATTGTGAGATGTGGGTTGGGTTCTCTACTTAGGATCCCATGGTATAGGTTGACCACGCTAGCTGAGAGATGGCACAATGAGAATAATACCTTTCACTTTCTGATGAGAGATTATAGTGACACCTAAGGATGTCTATCAGATTTTGGGCATCCTAGTAGTTGGTGAGCTTGTGATCTATGATCACAAGGAGATTGGGGGGATAGATTCTTTGCAGAGAGTTTTTCAAGATCCCCATTCAGGCGGGTATGAGATTGCATGGAGGGATATGGTATAGAGATATGCCCCTTTACCATTAGTTCTAGCAGGTTTCATTGGTGGATTCCTTTGTCCTGATCGTAGGTCAAAGGGACTATTAGTAGGCTAGGGTCAGATTCTGGAGGACATACTCCTCCATCAGACTAGATATGCATGGGGATCATGTATGCTTTCCCATCTGTATGATGATCTTCATCAGGTGGTGTACATGGATGGGAAGAGTATCTCATTTGAAGTTACTCTTCTATAGATTTGGGCATAGGAGCACATTGCCATCACTTGCCCCATTGTTCAGAGAGATCGCCCACTAGGCTATCCATATGTATACGCTTACACAGGTCCCCTCGTCCAGCCGATGTTGGAAAAGTTAGAGTACTGGCGGAGGATATTGGATGACATGGATACGATCATCTGGAGATCGTATCTTGACTATGAGGCATGGGATGAGGATGACATAGAGCTTCCTTACTATGAGATAGCTAGATATATGATTGGTCATACTCCCTTCATCATTGAGCGGTTTTTGGTTATGAGAGTACTGAGGTAGTATGGATGGGTACAGATAATGCCATAGGGTATGGCTCACTATGTGAGACATCACGAGGATGTGCTAGAGTGGGGGCCATTTTTACTTTTGAGGTAGTGAGGGCTGAGTATATAGATCTATAGCCAGAGTTTTGGGCTATTCACCCCAAGGTTATAGATGCTCACATGATAGATGATTATGCTGCCTACTTCTATTCACATCCATTTTTGAGGTTGACCAATCCAGATGAGCCTGCCCGATTGTTAGGTGGACCAGTTATACGATAGGCATAGACATAGGCAAAGCAGCCATAGGCAGAGGATATAGGTGGGGTGGCGATGGAGGTGGATGATGAGGATGATGAGTTAGATAGCTCTGATGATAGTGATGATGATGGGGATGATGGGGGTGGTGGGGGTGGATAGAGATTCTTCTTTGATGTTTCTTTTAGAATGAGGCTTCGAACATCTAGAGTGGTGGACTAGCCGAGTACTTTAGCTCGATGCATTATGATTAGGGCTCCTTATTAGAGGCTGATGAGGTAAAAATAACCTCATCATAATAACCATCTGAAAAGCTTATTCTCACAAGCTCAATCCTAAGTTTGTGCCAATTTATTAAACTCTAGGAGAAATAATTACTTATTTTAAAGGAAAATTATGCAAACTTTCTTTCTTATGATCAATTGAGGAAATTTGCCAATGTAGTTTTAATGGGTTGACTTGAGTGTTTTTGTAGGGAATAATCAATCATCTAGCAGCTGTTACAAATGTTGAACCAACACATGCCTTAAGCTTGGTAAAGGATAGATGCTGTGAACCTGCTCCTAAATATCAAGAGGATGAACCAAAGATTTAGTTTTTGTTTCTTTAATTTTTGTTATCAAAAACTTCATGGCTCGTCTTGAGCCTTCTATATGTTTATGAGCTTTAAAGACATGAAAGTTAGTTTTAAGTTGTTGAAGAATTTTTCAATGGCTATCCACGCCATCTAGACTCTAGGATTTAGTTAAAAGTCATCTATAAAAATGTAACTTCAAAAGATATAAAGGGGAGGGAATGATAACGTTATGCTGCATATATGATTTTTGAGTACTGATGAATGAGAGAACTTTCTTCTGTTACTTACTAAGTTGTTGAACTATGAATGATGATAATTGTTTTGTAATGTAAAGACTCCAGAATCTAGAATTTATGTGATTTGAGAGCGACGTGTTAACCCACAAGCTGGCCACTCGAGGGAAGTTAGCTTAAAGAGATAAGTATTTTACTGTTATGTTATTTTATTTGTTAAAATAGATAACTGTTCAGTACAAAGTAACTAAGTTTGTTGAGAGTTGAGTCTAAAGTTCCAGAGCACCATTATTTAGTTAGTGTGAGTTACTTTTCGTAGTTGTTAGAATCTTTTACTGTTTAAAAAGATGTTTCATAGTTTGTTCACTTATTTCTCTACTTCCAAAGTATATCACTTGTTCAGTTTGCTTGTTTCCTTGCTCTCTAGTTTAGTCGTGATGCTTTCTAAATTAGTTAACTTACGCTTTCTAGCTTAGTATTTCCAGTTTTCTTATAATAGATTGTTTTCCAGCTAAGAAGTTAAATAGCCTTAGATTAAAATTAATTTCAATAGTTTAAAGAAAAACAAAAAATATAAAATGAGTTATCCAAATCATCTTCTTCTGCAAACTGCCTTTGACACTACCCAGTCGACTAATTGAAATTCTATATTCTAAAGTAGTAGGAACTAACGATAGCCTATCACTTTTTGGTGCCATTTTTAGGGACTAAAATAGCCTTTGTGCCTAAGGCTTACTAGGAGACGGTTTTATTGATTACAAGGAAGGGGGAATGACTATTTTGCATGGTCAAGATAGTAAACGTTTGTTCTTATATCCCACTACTAAGCCTACTGAGCATAAAAAGGTCTAGGTTGATGAACCAGAGGAATCCAATGGTCCTGACAGTTTGGCCTCTCTAGGTATGGTAGTAATTAAACAACACAGAGAAGAACTGGAGGAAGAGTTAGTAAGCAATGTAGCATGCCTTGGTATAACCCCAAACGAGGAAGAAATGATCAATGCTCCAAGAATTTTTGGGCAGCCAATTGATATAGGTGGGATGGAGCAAAGCTATGCTACAATGGAAATTCCTTGTTCCTTAGCAAACATGATTCTCAGAACAAGTCATTTCTTTGAAGATATCACAAGGTTTCATCGGCTTATAACTCATATCTGTCCTCTCAATACCTTGTTATGACCAGTTTATATTGTCACTTCAGTCCATCTTGGAACAAAATCAATCATGCTATTACCAGGAAAAACTTTGAACATCAATAGCGAGCTGATAGAAACACAAGAGGATAAGTTATTCAATGTGTTGGTAAAAAGGTCTAAAGCTTTTTCTTGGGATTATATGGACATGAGGGGAATACACCAAAGTGTATGTACTCACCATATCTATACTAACACCAGTATAAGTCCTATTTGCCAACCTCAGAGGAGACTTAATCCTGCATTAAAGGATCTGGTAAAAATTCAAATTGAGAAACTCCTCCGTGCAGGATTTATTTATCCTATCTTGGATAGTAAGTGGGTATCACCTATGGTGGTTATGCCAAAGAAAAATGGGAAGTAGAGAATCTATGTAGACTATAGAGAACTCAACAAAGCCACTCATTGAGATTATTTTCCCCTACCATTTGTTGACCAGGTTTTGGACAACTTGGTTGGAAGGAAATATTTATCCTTTCTAGATGGATTTAGTGGTTACAATCAGATACGGGTTGCCCCAGAAGACCAAGAAAAGACCATGTTTACTTGCCCTTGGGGCACATTTGCATACAGAGTGCTTCCCTTTGGACTTTGTAATGCTCCAGTGACTTTTCAGAGAGTCGTTCTTGCTATATTTGTTGCTCTCATTAATGACTATGTAGAGGTCTACATGGACGAATTTACAGTCTATGGGTCAACATATGATGAAGCTCTTTAGAACCTAGACTAAGTTTTATAAGTTTGTGAGGAAAATAGACTATCCCTTAGCCATGATTTTTTTTTATAATGGTAGAACAAGGAATAGTCTTGGGTCATCATATTTCCTCTTAGGGAATAAAGGTCGACCCCAAGAAAATTGAAGTCATCCAACAGCTGACTATCCCTCAAACACAAATAGATGTTTGAAGTTTTCTTGGACATGCTGGTTACTATAGAAGGTTCATAGAAGGCTTCAGTAAAATAGAAGCTCCTATGTTCTTTCTTTTACAGAAAGAAGTAGAGCTTTTTTGGACGCTTGAGTGTTAGCTATCATTTGAAACCATTAAGGAAAAACTTGTCTCTGCTCCCATACTGCGAGGACCAAATTGGAGTATTCCCTTCCACATTTATGCAGATGCTTTTGATGATGCTATTGGTGTAGTTCTGGGACAAGAAGATGAGAACAGGGGTAAATATTCCATGTATTTTATCAGTAAAAATCTTACTTATGCAGAAAGGAACTATACAACAACAAAAAAATAATTTATAGTTGTTGTTCACGCCATTAAAAAATTCTACCACTATATTACGAGATATAAGGTTACAATTTATACGGACCATTTAGATGTAAAATACCTAATGAACAAACCTGTAGTTAATGATCAAATTATGAGATGGTTATTACTCCTTCAGGAGTTTAATGCTATAATTCTTGACAAACCAAGAAAATATAACATAGTAGCAGATTTTCTGTCATGAATCAAACATGAAGAGGGTGATAGTACTCCTGTACAGGATGAGTTCCCAGATGAAAATCTGTTTGCAGTTTTCGTAAAATCACCCTGGTTCATAGATATCACTAACTATTTAGCTGCTTGTAAGATACCCTCGAGGTTCATGACTAAGCAAAAGAAATGAATTATCAAGGAAAGTGCCCCATTCAAATGGATTAACAGAATTTTATTTCATTGTGGACCTGATATGGTCTTAAGAAGATGCGTGAGAGCAGATGAAACCTACATCATTCTAAGGGCCTATCATGATGATCCTTTAGGAGGACACTACTCTGCCAAGAGAACTTCCCAAAAAATCTTAGGCATCAGATACTATTGGTGTTCAATGCATAAAGATATTAAGAACTATGTTCATCATTGTGGTGAATGTTTAAGAGAGTAGGAAGACCAACTGCTTCTTTGGAAATGCCTTTACTTCCACAAGTAGTGCTAGAACCATTCGAGAAATGGCATTTAGATTTTATTGGACCCATAGATCCTTCCTCTCAAGGGAAAGAATACATATTGGTTTGCACTGATTACCTAACAAAATGGGCAAAAGTTCAAGCCTTACAAGTAGCTAGGGAAGAGCAAGTCGCAAAATTCCTCTATAATAAAATCCTCCTTAGATTCGGAGCTCCTCAAACTATCATTACTGACTAGGGACCCCAATTTATGTCTTAAGTTCTCTTAGCATTCACAAACCATTTTTAGGTAAGCCATAGAAAGTCATCACCTTACCACCCTCAAGAAAATGGCCAAGTGGAAGTAACTAATAGAGAACTTGAAAACATTTTAATAAAAATAGTTTCTTCAGGAAGAAAAGATTAGGCCAGGAAACTCCCTAAAGCTGTATGGGCATACAACACAACCTGGAAATCCATGACTAGATTCAGCCCTTATGAGCTCATTTTTGGAAAGAAACCTATTCTTCCCATTGAGTTTGAACTACAAACTCTAAGAATAGATATGGAACCAAGTCTAGATTTGAAACGAGCCGAAGTTGAACAAGTTCTACAACTAAGTGAATTGGATGAGCTTCACCTAGATGTTGTCCATCATACTAAGCTAATTCAACATCAAAAAAAAGTGTGGCATGACAAACATATTAAGGAGAGGAAGTTTCATAATGGAGACTGGGCCCTGCTATTCGATTCGAGGTACAAAGATCATAGAGGAAAGCTCAGGACTCATTGGTTGGGACCTTATGAGATTTCTGAAGTCTTTTCAAATGGAACTGTTTGGTTGAAACGAATTGATGGTGACACACGAACCCTCTTAGTTAATTTTCATCGCTTGCATGTCCACCATAAGCCGGTCAATAGGGAAGAATTCTCAAGAATGGTGGAAATGCAAGGAGAAGTCCAATGTGTTGACTCTACCAAGGCAGAGTCTATTTGGTAAAAATGTGCACTAAAAACTAAAATAAAAAATAATAATAATAAATATAAAATTTTGAAAATGTGTAATAATACAAGACATGTATGCCAAGATATTTTCATTAATTTTCTTCTTTTGGACTTAGCTAATTGTTGTTCCATTTTGCAGGATTTCTTAAAAAGGAGGAAAATAACTTTTAGAGAACCCTCCAAAGATGCTTTGGAATGTTATGATCCTGATGCCCGATGCTCCGGAACTTGTACAAAACTTGTTATGAAAAAAAGACATTCCTGCACTAAGGTTCAAAGCTCTCGAAGTTCAAAATTCTTAAGTCTTATCGCTCCACCTTCATCCCATTGTTGCTCCGACTGCATCTTTTGGCGATGCTCCAGAACCTTCATTTTGATGCTGCTCCGACTGCATCTTTCGATGATGCTCTAGAACCTTCATTTCATTGCTTCTCTGGCTGCATCTTTCGGTGATGCTCTGAAACTTTCATTTCATTTTTTCTTTGGCTGTATTTTTCAGCGATGCTCCAAATGATTCATTTCATCACCGTCCCAGTTGTGTCTTTCACAGATGCTCTAAACTTGTCTACCTTCTCCGTCATGAATACAAACCTCTTGCGTGCTCTAAAACTTATGCACTAGTTTCAAGCACAACGTCAATTATGTACTCTATAACTTGTTCATTCATATTCTGCCACCTTTTTCATAAATTCCAAATTTCGTGATACTTCCATCATTATATATTTTACACATGTCTTCCTATTTTGTTTTTACCGTAAATAAAGCCAACAAGTCCTGCAGTCCTCATTAATAGCTCTGTCATCCATAAAATTCTGCATTCACACCATAATAAATCTGTCGTCACTTCAGCCAATACCTCCATGTCATCCTATCAAATATGTAAGGTATGATATCTTTGAACGATCACAGAATGCAAGTAAGTACTAATTTTCGCTTTAATTAGGTAGTTATTTTCGAATAAAGAATAATTAATTGGCACAAAATTCACTCTCAATTTAGTAAATGGCGCCACTCGGCGATCACCTACTTGTACGACAAGCCTTTCACATGCCTTCATGTAGTTCTAAAAATCATTGCTTCGTAAGCTACAGACAAGACAAATAAGTTATTTCAGAGGCAATGTTTTCAAAAGTGTTGTGTAATAGCTTTTGGCAGTGATTAAAATCTTTTATAGAGAGGGAATATATGAAAATGGGGAGTGGTAAAAAGAAGTCAGAGCCAAATTCTGCCAACAAATTGTTGGGATTAAGCAATATCTCTAGACTATTCGAAGAGGCAGGATGGTTGGATTTTATTAGAAAATTCGAAGGATATGATGAAAATTTGGTGAGCTCGTTTATTGAAAACTACTCAAATGGAGAATTGATACTTCATGGAAAGCATTTCAAGGTAAGTCCAAAAATCATTTTTCATTTGTTTGGGTTAGAAAATTCAGGTATTAAGATAAAAGAAACCTCTTAGATAATGTATCAAAAATTATCTGAATTATTTGTTAGAGAGGGAGACCCTCACCCCATGGTAGTAATTAGCATTAGATGGTAGAATAAAGGGTTCTAGAGGACCTCCATACTAGAGCCCTAGGGTACTGTCATTGCTTGGATCATTAAATATTTTACTTGTGAAGGTCAAATAGCTATTCTAGTAGGACCTGCTTTCTGAATGCTGATCCATTTACGTCATGGGAAAGAGAACCCCGCTCTTAGGGTAAAATTGCCTGAATTTTTATATGAATCTCTAAACACTTCCATAGAAATATATAAAATAGGGACAGGGCCACTGAAACCCCATGGTTTAATTCAATTGATTTGTAAATACCACTTTCACAAGAAATCAGATTGAAAATGGGAAAATTTTTTAAAGAAAATTGAGAAACCTTCAATCAGAAAAATAATAGAACCAAGAGAATCATCTCACCGAATTGCTTCACCATCCAAAGCAATTTCCCCTAAGGGCTCTCTAGCTCCGAAAGCTCCTAATTCCACCACCCCTAGTGAGGAAGTGCCAAATTTTTTAAGTAATGAATTCAAAACCCCTGGTTTGCCTGAGCAAGTTGAGCTTGTTTATTCTGATTTGAGTAACCCTAGAAGAAAGAGAAAAGGGAAAAATAGGACACCTGTCACCTTCCAAGGTCTTCCTGCATTAAGAAGTAAATGCTTGGCCTCTGAATTCTTTGAAACCCCAATGCAAGGTATGGAGGGAAGTTCCAAAAAGAAAAAGCCCAAGTAGCCATTTGAACCTATTGAGATTTTAGAGCTTGCCAATGTAGAGGAAATACCTCTAGAAAATGAAGATTCAGTTGAAGAGTTTTCTTCCCACTCTACATATGTGGAGGAGGTCTTCATTGAAGAAATTCAGGGAAGAGAATAGGAAGGAGATGATGGTATTCCAATTAATTTATCCCCTATTGTTAATAGAATTATTGAGATAGTTGAAACAAAGGATGACACAACAGAAATAGAGAAATGTAAAATAGAAATTGATAATCTAAAGAAACAATTGTAGAAAGAAGAATTGATGGTGCATACAGCTATACTAAGTAAAAGGGATCAAGAAATACAGGGTTTGAAACTATAATTACAAGAAAAAGACACAATAATTTATAAGTTGAAAGAACAAATACAAGAGTTGAGTCAAGAGAAGACAACTTATAAAGTTGACATTGCAGGAAAGAATACTGAAATTGAAAGGATTAATCAAAACTTTGTGCTAATGCTCTCAGCCTTTGAAGAAGATAGGAAAACAAAAACTGAAGAATTGAATGCTTCCATCAGTAGAGTTGTTGAGCTGGAACAAGACTTGGCAGAATGCACTGGGAAACCTAAGAAATCCAAACTGAGCCAGTTATAACCAATTGGTTCTAGGTTCGCATTACCCCACTGTTAATGAAATGGATTGAACAATTTTATTTCTTAAGAAATGTTCAAACTAAGAATTATAGGCTGAAGAAAGAATTGGTACTCCTAAAGGAGACATTTCACATGGCATATAGAGGAAAACAGGATGCATGTCAACTTATTGACTATCTATTAAATTGTAGAAGGCCATCTAGATTGTACTCCATGTTTTTAAATGAACAATGGATAAAATGGAAATTATTTAGAATCTACAATGATCAGCCTTATGAGCCCAATGATGAAGAATTTGTTCAGATATTTGTAGAGTCAACCCCTAAGGATCAAGATCTGATTTGTGAACTCTTTCTACATGATTTATTCTTAGAAAATCATACCAATTTCTTTATCAACCTATTTGTTGGAGAAGTAGAGTTAAGAGCCTTGTTGTCTACCATGAGAAACCAAATTCATTGGCAAGAGCATATAAAAGAGTTTGTATAGGAAGAAAAGACAGTGGGTCTTCAAATAAGATCCCCAAATTCCAGGCCTAGTGGTTTCAAAGACACATTTTTGTCTCTCCTTGTTAATGACAAGATGAAAGAAAAGTATGATGATAGCTTTAGGCAGTGTTACAATAATTTTATTAAGCATGAGCAAAAATTGATTGGGAAAGCATGGCACGCTTGTGAAGAGAGGTTCACTCCATTACCTGCTTCTCTCAAGAAGAAAGAGGTAATTTCTCCTCTTAATCTCAGGAGGTCTTTTAGAAGAGCTGATGCTTTAGTTAAAATCCTGAGAACCCTTAAGACAAACTGGATGGAAATGAAATACCGACCTCCTTTGCTACTTAATCCACCTCCTACCTTCAATGTCTCAACTGATCAGAATGATAGAATTTTTAATGAATGGAGGGAGAGTGTGATATTTCACAAAGGGTTCAGCTATGATCTTGAAGCTTTTGATGCAAAAGCAAGAGAGGTACATGATCTCAGTGCCCTGTATGAGGAGTCGAATAAAACTCAAGGTTATAACTATGGAGTAGGAGGACCTGCCAGGAATTAGGTGGGGGAGGAAATGATGAGGTAAAAATAACCTCATCATAATAACCATCTAAAAAACTTATTCTTACAAGCTCAATCCTAAGTCTGTTCCAATTTATTAAACTTTAGGAGAAATAATTTCTTATTTTAAATAAAAATTATGCAAACTTTCTTTCTTATGATCAATTGAGGAAATTTGCCAATGCAAGTTTAATGGGTTGACGTCAGTGTTTTTGTAGGGAATAATCGATCATCTAGAAGCTATCACAAATGTTGAACCAACACGTGCCTTAAGCGTGGTAAAGGATAGATGTTGCAAACCTGCTCCTAAATATTAGGAGGATGAATCGAAGATTTAGTTTTTATTTCTTTAATTTCTGTTATCAAAAACTTCATGGCTCGTCTCGAGCCTTCTATATGTTTATGAGCTTTAAAGACATGAAAGTTAGTTTTAAGTTGTTGAAGACTTTTTCAATGGCTATCCATGCCATCTAGAATATAGGATTTAGTTATAGGTCATCTATAAAAATGTAACTTCAAAAGATATACAGGGGAGGGAATGATAACATTATGCTGCATATATGATTTCTAACTACTGATGAATGAAAGAACTTTCTTTTGTTACTTACTAAGTTGTTGAACTATGAATGATGATAACTGTTTGTAATGGAAAGACTCTAGAATCTATATTTTATGTGATTTGAGAATGAAGTGTTAACCCGCGAGCTGGCCACTTGAGGGAAGTTAGCTTAAAGAGATAAGTATTTTACTGTTATGTTATTTTATTTGTTAAAATAAATAACTGTTCAGTAGGAAGTAACTAAGTTTGTTGAGAGTCGAGTCTAAAGTTTCGAGGCACCATTGTTTAGTTAGTGTGAGTTAGTTTTCATAGTTGTTAGAATATTTTACTATTTAAAAATATGTTTCATAATTTTTTCACTTATTTCTCTACTTCCGTAGTATATCAATTGTTCAATTTTCTTGTTTCCTTGCTCTCTAGTTTAGTCGTGATGCTTTCTAAATTAGTTATCTTATGCTTTCTAGATTAGTATTTCCAGTTTTCTTAGAATAGATTGTTTTTCAACTAAGAAGTTAAATAGCCTTAGATTAAAATTAATTTCAATAGTTTAAAGAAAAACAAAAAATATAAAATGAGTTATCCAAATCATCTTCTTTTGCAAACTGCCTTGGACACTGCCCTGTTGACTAATTGACATTCTATATTCTAAAGTAGTAGGACCTAACAACAGCCTGTTAGGGGTAGCTAGACAGTCTATAGGCAGAGGTTCAGACTCTTTGGAGTAGTTTGGCACAGGCACAGGTTACCATCAGCTAGCTACAGGCACAAGTTGCACAACCACCACCTCTTGACCCACAGGTAGCTCAGTTCACAGTAGAGCAAGACAGTTTCAGAGAGCGGTGCATTCAGGCAGAGGGAGTAGTAGAGAGAATCCTTATGTTAGTTGAGAGCACCTCCATTGGAGAGGTTGTGGAAGAGGGATTGGAGACTTCTCAATAGGCCGATTACTACAGGATGAGATACTTTGAGGCAGTGCTGCCCAAGTGGAGGATTGCTTACACACAGTTAGGTGCCCGGTCACAGACTCACTCACGTAGTCATACCAAGAGTGCCACTAGGACTATGGGACATCTTGTTAGATGAGAGATCGGTGCTTCTGGTAGAAGAGATCCAATGAGACCTACCACCTCAGGAGGTAGCAGTAGCCATGCTCCATGTCCAGATGCCCCTCAGTGATGAGTGATTGATACATCTTGCCATTGTATTTTATATATCTTGTTTAAACATTTGATATCCTTGTACACCTGGAAATTTGTTTTGATGAGATTTATGATATGCAGTGGTGATTCGATATGCATGTGTTATGAATTTATGTATGCCTTTTATTTCTATATGCTTTGTTATTTATGATTGCTATGATGATGATTATATGCACTTTGATATGAACTGCAAATGATGATGTTTTTATTTTATGCAATGTATGATTCTTATGATGATGATGTAATGATGATATGATGTAATATGCTTTATGATGAAAATGATTTCTAACATGATGATATGATGCCATATGGATTATTTTCCTATATGATGTATGTAATGAATGAAATGGATGCATCTTTCTTTTATCAATGTATGTTTATGCAAATGATGTGAAATGAATGATAATGAAAATGTTGTGAAATGATATAAATGAGATGAATAATGAATGAAATGATATGCACTAATGAATGATATGCACATGATATGAAAATGGTATGATATAAATTAAAGATGGATAATGATTTGATGAACTAAATGAGGCATAATAATGATGATAACGATAATAATGATAATGAAATGAAGTGATGTGAGAATGGAAATATGCAAATGAAATGATAATGATTACCTAAATGAATAGTCATGATGAAATGATATGCAATAAATGACAATGTAATCAGATGCAATAGAGGTCCAAGTGTACTCAATTGTTGTCTTCAAAGATATATGGAAATTTTGCCAACCTCCAAAAATCTACTTAGACAACCCCCAAATGCAAATCTAAATGAATCATGCAATCCTAGAATGCAGTAATGAACCATTCTCCTGTTTGTCATTCCATGAGCCAATGTTGCACGTGATTTTCATCATTGATCCTTTTGATATGTTGAAAGTTAGTATGAGCATCAAAGGGGATATTAGCACCATTGATGACCTGAGTACTATTTTCATGATGTTTGATGTAGCAAGTTAATGCAAGCATCGAGGTATAATTGAACCAAGATGACCTGAGTATTGTTTGCATAAACAGACAAAAGTTAACCATTTTCCTATGCAAATTTTGAAATGTCATTAATGATACATTGTAGAGCATGTCCCACAACAAATTTGCACAATACTAGTGATTAGCTTATAGACAACAAGCAAAGAAAAATCACACTTCTTCCTTGTGATTATAGTTCAGTACATCATTGAACCACTCCAAAGATATGATGTCATCAAATGTCAAAACAATAATTCAACTTATGCGTTATGTTTGTCATTCATTTTATTCAGATTAAGATCATCTGATTTGTTTCAGTTTTTTGTCAAACAGTCGTTTAGACCCAGCTTTGAATGGATAAGTTTGTTGTTTCTAATATTCCAATGCTTGACACATGTTGTTGTTTGTCTGCCAGAAATCTCCAAGAAGCAAATTTCCCCCAATGACCTTGCACTCTTACTCCTGTTTAGACACAACTACTGCTAAGGATAACCTTAATCATCAAGCCATGATGAAATCCTTGTCGTTTCAAGGAAATGTTGGGATGCATGATGCAGATGTGATGGCCAGGAATTTATGTGATTCAGATGAAAGATGGATATGCAAAATGTATCCTAATAGATGAGACAGCCAAACAAATCACAAATAATGCCTGTTTGCCAGGTTTTCACCATTTGTTTTTATTGCACTTTTTTTTGATTTTTTGATTTTTTTGTTGTTACCAAGACGCTTGTTTGCCATGTTTTCATCAAGGCAACAATTTTTTTCTCTTTTTGATTTTTTTTTTGTATATTTGCTATGTCAAAAGATATTTATATTGTTTTTGATATTTTTCAGGACTTTTTATATTGTTTTTTATATTTTTAGGCATAAAACTTCTTCAGGTGAATGCTTTTGGTCAGGTCTTCAAACAGGTCCCCTTCTGATGTTGACAACTAATATGCCCCTGATTCATATGTTGTAATGATAACAAACGGGCCCAACCAATTAGGCTTGAACTTTCTTTTCTTTTCCCGATCCTACTGATTACAAGGGTTTTCTTCGAGAACCAAGTCACCCACTTGAAAAGCTCATGGTTTGACTTTGTGATTGTAGTTGTGGGATATAACTTGTTGATATCCCTTTAAATGATTAACTATAGTTTGATGATGTTCATCAAGCAATTCCATCTCTTTCAACCTTGATACTCTGTAATCTTCATCATTTATGAGCCACTTTAGTGATACTCGAAGTGAGGGAATCTCAACTTCTAATGGAAAAATAGCTTCTACTCCATAAACCAAAGCATATGGGGTAGCACCTATTGGTGTGTGAATACTTGTTCTATATGCCCATAATGCTCGATTCAATTGGACATGCCAATCACGACTGGCATCATTCACTGTTTTCTTCAAAATCTTCAGATATGTTTTGTTTGAAGCTTCCGCTTGACCATTTCCCTGTGGATAATAAGGTGTAGAGAACTTGTGTTGGATGCAAAATATTTCATAAAGTTCATCAACATCCTAATTTTTAAAAGGTCTTCCATTGTCTATAATAATGGAGTTGGGAATGCCATACCAACATATGATATAGTTTAAAATGATTGAGGAGATTTGTTTGCTAGTAATAGTTGTTAGGGGAACCGCTTCAATCTACTTAGTAAAATAATTGATGGCTGTGATAATGAATGATAGGTTGTCGCTAGGTCCTACTACTTTAGAATATTTAATGTCAATTAGTTGACCGAGCAGTGTCCAAGGCAATTTGTAGAAGGAGATTATTTGGTTAACTCATTTTATATTTTTTGTTTTACCTTAAACTATTGGAATCAATTTTAATCTAAGGCCATTACTATTTAACTAGAAAATAATTTATTCTAAGAAAAACTAGAAATACTAAACTAAAAAGCATAAGACAATTAATTTAGAAAGCAACACAACTAAACTAGAAAGCATAGAAACAAGCAAACTAAACAACTGATATACTACAGAAGCAGAAAAATAACTGAATAGACAATTTAACATCTTTTAAACACTAAAGGATTTTATCAACTACGAAAGATAACTCATACAAATTAAAAACAATGGTGCTCCAGAACTTCAGACTCAACTCTTAAAAAACTTAATTACCTCCTACTGAATATTTATCTAACTTTAAAAAAATGAACATAACAGTAAAATACTTATCTATCTAACTAATTCCCCTCGAGTGGCCAACTCGCGGGTTAACACTTCATCTTTAAATCACATAAGCTACAAGTTATGGAGTTTATCCATTACAAGCAGTTATCATCACTCATAATTCAACAGTGTATCATTTCAATAGCATTTTGAAAACCATGTGAACAACATAACAATACTTCTTTTGTCTTATTCATCACTTATGAATTTACATTCTTATAGATAACTTATAACTAAATCCTAAATTTGAGATGGCGTGGATAGCCATTGAAAAAGTCTTCAACAACTTAAAACTAACTTTTATGTCTTTAAAGCTCATAAACATATAGAAGGCTTTGAGAAGAGCCATGAAGTTTTGATAACAAAATTTTAAAGAACATAACTAAATCCTCGGTGCATCATCCTAGTATTCAGGAGTATGTTCGCAACACGTGTTGGTTCGAATTTTGCAACAACTGCTCGATGACCGATTATTTCCTACAAAAACACTCACGTCAACCCATTAAACCTACATTGGCAAATTTCCTCAATTGATCAAAAGAAAGAAAGAAAGCATAATTTTCCTCAAAATAAGCAATTATTTTTCCTAAATTTTAATAAATTGGCACAGGCTTAGGATTGAGTTGGTAAAAGTAATCTTTCCAGATTTTATCATGATGAGGTTATTTTTACCTCATCATTTCCTCCCCTACCTAATTTCTAGCAGGTTCTCCTGCTCCATAGTGAAACCCCTGAGTCCTATTCCATTCCTCATATAGGCATTGAGATCATGTGCCTCCCTTGTTGTTGCATCAAAATCTTTAGGGTCATAAATGAACCCTTTGTGAAATATCACACTCTCCCTCCATTCATTGAAAAGTCTATCATTTTGATCCATTGAAATATTGAAGGCCGAAGGTGGATTGAGTAGCCAAGGAGTTCTGTATTTCATTCCGATCCATTTTTCTAAGAGTTCTCAGGATTTTAACTAAGGCATCTACTCTTCTAAATGACCACCTGATATTTATAGGGGAAATAACCTATCTTTTCTTTAGGTAAGCTAGTAATGGGGTGAATCTTTCTTCGTAAGCATGCCATGCTTTTCCAATAAACTTTTGCCCATTTTCCATAAAATTATCATAACACAAGTTGAGGATGTTTTCATATCTTTCCTTGATCTTATCATTAACAAGGAGAGACAAAAATGTATCTTTGAAATCACCAAGCTTTGAATTTGGGGACCTTATTTGGAGACTTGTTGTTCTTTCTTCCTATGCAAACTCTCTTGTCTGATCCTGCCAATGAATTTGATTCCTCATGGTGGAGAGAAATGCTCTTAGTTCTACCTCTCCAACAAACAAGTTGATAAAGAAATCTGAATGATTTTCTAATAATAAGTCATGCAGAAAAAATTCACAAATTAGATCTTGGTCTTCAGGGGTTGACTCTACATATATTTTAACAAACTCTTTATCATTGTAGATCCTAAAAAAATTCCATCTTAGCCATTGTTCATTCAAAAACATGGAGTAAACTCTTGATGGTTCTCTACAATTTAGTAAATAGTCTTCTAGTTGACATGCATCCTTCTTTCCTCTGTAGGCCTTGTGAAATGACTCCTTCCGGAGCACCAGTTCCTTCTTTAACCTGCAATTTTCAGCTTGGACATTCCTGAGGAAGTAACACTTTTCCATCCATTTCATTAGCAAAGGTGGAATGTGGATCTAGAACTAATCAGTTATAACTGGTTCAATCTGAATTTCTTTGGACTCCATTTGAGGTTTTATAGTGCATTCCTTCAAGTCATGTTCCAGTTCTACAACCTTGCTAATGGAAGCATTCAACTCTTCAGTTTTTTTTTTCTTGTCCTCCTCAAAGGTTGTGAGAATAAGCATGAAATTTTGTTTTATTCTTTCAATTTCTGTATCTTTGTTTGCAATGTCAACACTATAATTTTTTATGTTTTTGATTCAGTTCTTGCATTTTCTCTTGTAAATTATAGATTATTGAGTCCTTTTCCTGTAATTGAAGCTTCAAGCCCTGTATTTCTTGATCTCTTTTATTTATTATAACTATTTGCACAGTCAATTATTCTTTCTGCAACTCTAACAGTTCATTACCTTTGGAAAATTGTCTTTGTAGATCATCAATTTCTATTTTAAATTTTTCTAACTCTGCAGTGGCACTACTTGTTTCAGATGTCTCGACAATTTGATTAACAAAGGGGGACAAATTTCCTGGCACACCGTCATCCCCCTCAGGTTCTCTTTCCTAAATCTCATCAGTGAAGATTTCCTCCACATGTGCAGAGTGGGAAGGAAATACTTCACTTGAATCTTCTTTACCTAGGGGTACCTCCTCTTCACTGGCAAGCTCTGAAATTTCTATGGGCTCAAGTGGCCACTTAGGATTTTTCTTCTTTGAGCTTCCCTCCTTACCCTGTATTGGGGTTTCAGAGAATTCATAAGCTAAACATTTAATTCTTCTTAATGGAGGCAGATTTTGGAAGGTGACGGGTGTTATATTGTTCCCTTTTCTTTTTATTCTAGGTTTACTTGAATTAGAATAAATAATCTCAACCTATTCTGGCAAGTCAGGGGTTTTAAATTCATCCCCAAGGAAGTTTGGAAAATCCTCAACAGGAGTAGTGGGATTAGGAGCTTTTGGAGTTGGAGAGCCCTTAGGGGAAATTGCTCTGGATGGTGAACTAGCCTGGTGGGAAAATTCCCCTGATTCTATTGTCCTTGCGATTGCAAGCTTCTCAATTTTCTTTAAAAACTTCTCTCATTTTCCTTTAGGTTTCTTATGGAAGTGGTACTTAAAGATCAACTATATCAAACCATGATGTTTCAAAGGCCCAATCCCTATTTTATACCTTTCTATGGAAGTGTTAGGGAATCACACAGAATTCAGGCATATTAACCCTAAGAGCAAGGTCCTCCTTCCCATGACGCAAATGGGTCAACATGTGAAAAGCAGGTCCTACAACTATAGTTAGCTGACCCTCATAAGTGAAATACTTTATAATCCATGCAATGACAGTACCCCAGGGTTCTAATATGGATTTTCTCTACAACCCTTTATTCTGTCCCCTGGTACTTATTACTACCACTGGGTGTGGATCTCCCTCTCTAAAAAATAATTCAGATAATTTCTCGTATGTAATTTGAGAGGTTTCTTTTATTTTTATGTCTGCATTCTCTAATCTTGATAAAAGAGAAATAATTTTGGGACTTACCTTAAATCGCTTCCCATGAAGTACCACCTCACCATTTGTATAGTTTTTAGCAAAAGAGCTCACTATCTTTTCATTGTAGCCCTTAAATTTTTTGATAAAATTTAACCACCCTGCTTTCTCGAACAACCTTGAGATATTACTCAACCCTAACAGCTTTTCTGCTGAATTCGGCTCTGATTTTCTTTTACTACCTCCCATTTCCTTATTTCCCACTCTACAAAAGATTTCAATTATGGCACAAAGCTTCATGCAACACTTTTGAAAATATTGCTTTTGAACTCAATTTGTCTTGTTTGTAGCTTACTACGCAATGATTTCCAATCTGCATGGAGGCATGCAAAAGGCTTTTCCATACAAGTAACCGATTGCCGAGTGGCACAAGTTGCTAAATTGGGAGTGAAGTTCATGCCAATTAATTATTCTGTATTCAAAAATAACTACCTACTTAAAGGAAAAATTAATACTTACTTGCGTTTTGTGATCATTCAAAGATCTCGTACCTTACATATTTGATAGCATGGCGTGAAGGCATTGGCTGAGGTGACGGCGGATTTATTATGATATGGATGTGGAATTTTATGGATAATAGAGCCATCAATGATGAATGCAATACTTGGCTGCTTTATTTATAATAAAAACAAAAATAGAAAGACAGGTGTGCAAGATATACTGATAGAAGGATTGTGAAGTTTTTGAATTTTTGGAAAAAAAGGTGGTGGAATACGAATGAACAAGTTCCAGAGCACACAATTTGACATCGCGCTTGAAACTAGTGCATAAGTTCCAGCGCATTGGTGTGGGGTGCAACTGGAGCGGAATGAAATGAAGGTTCCAAAGCATCACCAAAAGATGCAGCCAAAAAAGGAATGAAATGAATGTTCTGGAGCATCGCCGAAAGATGCAGCCGGAGCAGCAACAAAATGAGGGTTCCAGAGCATCGTTGAAAGATGCAACCAAAGAAACAATAGAATGAAAGTTTCGGAGCATCATCGAAAGATGCAGTCAGAGCAGCAACGAAATAAAGTGGAGTGACATGATAAAGAATTTTGAACATCAAGAGCTTTGGACCTTAGTGCAGAATTCCTCTTCGACATGATGAGCTTTGTACAAGTTCCGAAGCATCAAGCATGAGGATCGTCAAGTTATGGAGCATCTGGCACTAGGATCATAATGTTCCAGAGCATCTTTGGAGGGTGCTCCAGAAGTTATTTTCCTCTTTTTGAGAAGTCTTACAAAATGGAACAAATATTAGCTAAGTCCAAAATGAAGAGATAGAAAAATATCTTGGCATACATGTCCTTTTATTGCACATTTATTTATTTATTATTATTATTATTTTATTTTTTTGAAAAACATTTTTCAAGCATTTTTACCAGATAGATTATGCCTTGGTAGGGTCAACACATTGGACCTCTTTGCATTTCCACCATTCTCAAGAATTCCTCCTTATTGACTGGCTTATGGTAGACACATAACTAAGAGGATTTTTGTGTAACCATTGATTGGTTTCAACCGAATAGTTCCATTTGAAAAGACTTCATCAATCTCATAAGGTCCCAACCAATGAGTCCTAAGCTTTCCCTTATGATCTTTGTATCTTGAATCAAATAACAGGGCCTAGTCTCCATTATGAAACTCCCTCTCCTTAATATGTTTTTCATGCCACACTTTCCGTTCATGTTGAATTAGTTCATTTTGATGGATAGTGTCTAAGCGAAGCTCATCCAATTCACTTAGTTGCATAACTCATTCAAGTTGGGCTCGTTTTAAATCCAGACTTAGTTCCATAGATGTTCATAGAGTTTGCAGTTCAAACTCCATGGGAAGAAGAGGCTTCTTCCCAAAAACAAGCTCATAGGGGCTAAATCTAGTCATAGATTTCCAGGTTGTGTTGTATTCCCATATAGCTTCGGGGAGTTTCCTGGCCCAGTCTTTTCTTCCAAAAGAAATTATTTTCGTTAAAATGTTTTCAAGCTCTTTATTAGTTACTTCTACCTGGCCGTTTGCTTGAGGGTGGTAAGGGGATGATTTCCTATGGCTTACCTAAAAATGGTTGGTAAATGCCAAGAGAACTTTAGACATAAATTGAAGTCCCTGATCAGTTACGATTGTTCGAGGGGCTCCGAATCGAAGAAATATTTTATTATAGAGGAATCTCGTGACTTGTTCTTCCCTAGATATTCGTAAGGCTTGAACTTCAACCCATTTTGTCAAGTAGTCAGTGCAAACCAATATGTACTCTTTCCCTTGAGAGGAAGGATCTATGGGTCTCATAAAATCTAAACCCCATTTCTCGAATGGTTTAAGCACTACTTGTGGCAGCAATGACATTTCTAAAGAAGCCTTTGGCCATCCTACTCTCTGACATTCATTACAATGATGAACATAGTTCTTAATGTCTTTATGCATTGAGGGCAAATAGTATCCGATGCCTAAGACTTTATGAGAAGTTCTCTTCACAAATTAGTGCCCTTCCGAAGGATCATCGTGACAAGCCCTTAGAATGTTGTAGGTTTCATCTTCCCTTACACATCTCCTCAAGATCATATCAGGACCATAACGAAATAACATTCCGTTAATCCATTTGAAAGGGGAATTTTCCCTGATTAGATGCTTCTTTTGCTTAGTTGTGAATCCAGGGGGTACCTCTGAAGTAGCTAAATAGTTAGTGATATCTGTGAACTAGGGTGATTTTACAGAAACTACAAATAGATTTTCATCTGGGAATTCATCTTATACATGAGTATTGTCACCTTCTTCATGTTTGATTCATGACAGAAAATCTAATACCACGTTATATTTCCTGGGTGTTTCAAGAATCGTGGTATTAAACTCCTGAAGGAGTAATAACCACCTCATAATCTAACCATTCACTATAGGTTTATTCATTAGGTACTTCACAGCTGAGTGGTCAGTATAAACTATAACCATATACCCTGTAATGTAGTGGTAAAATATTTTTATGGCATGAACAACAGCCAGGAACTACTTTTCTATTGTTTTATAGTTCCTTTCTATAGGAGTAAGATTTTTAGTAATGAAATATATGGCATACTTTCCCCCGTTCTCATCTTCTTGTCCTAGAACTGGACCAATAGCATCATCAAAAGCATCTACATAGATATGGAAGAGAATCCTCCAATTTGGTCCTCGTAGAATGGGAGCAAAGACAAGATTTTTCTTTATGGTTTCGAATGATAGCTGACACTCAAGTGTCCAAAAAAATTCTACCTCTTTCTATAAAGAGAGAACATAGGAGTTGTAATTTTACTGAAGTCTTCTATGAACCTTCTGTAGTAACTAGCATGTCCAAGAAAACTTTGAACATCTTTATGAGTTTGAGTGATAGTCAACTGTTGGATGACTTGAATTTTCTTAGGGTTGACCTTTATTCCCTCAAAGGAAATATGATGACCCAAGACTATTCCTTGTTCCACCATTATTAAACATTTTTCATGGCTAAAGGATAGTCCATTTTCCTCAGAAACTTGCATAACTCGATCTAGGTTTTGAAGAGCTTCATCATATGTTGACCCGTAGACTATAAAATCATCCATCTAGACCTTGACACAATCATTAATGAGTGCGAAAAATATGGCAAGAAAGGTTCTCTGAAAGGTCGCTGGAGTGTTGAACAGTCCAAAAGAAAGAACTCTATATGCAAATGTGCCCCATGGACAGGTAAACATGGTTTTGTCTTGGTCTTCTGGAGAAACCTGTATCTGATTAAAACCACTAAATCCATCAAGAAAGGAGAAATATTTCCTCCCAACCAAGTTGTCCAGAACTTGATCAACAAATGGTAGGGGAAAATAATCTCTATAAGTGGATTTATTGAGTTCTTGATAATCTACACAGATTCTCCACTTCCCATTTTTATTTGGGATGACCACCATAGGTGATACCCACTTACTATCAGAGATTGGATAAATAAATCTAGCATGAAGGAGTTTCTCAATATCAATTTTGACTAGATCCTTTAATGTAGGATTGAGTCTCCTTTGTGGCTGGCGAATAGGGCTTATACTGATGTCAGTGTAAATGTATGAGTACAAACACTTGGGTGAATTCCCCTCATGTCCATATAATCCCAAGAAAAATCTTTAGACCTTTGTACCAACATATTAAACAACCTTTCCCCTTTTATTTCTGTCAGCTAGCTATTGATATTCAAAGTTTTTCCTGGTAATAGCATTATCGATTTTGTTCCAGGATGGGCCGAAGTGATAGTATGCATAGGTCGCAACAATGTGTTGAGAGGACAATTATGAGGTATAAGTCGGTGAAAGCTCGTGACATCTTCAAAGAAATGACTTGTTTTGGGGAGCATGTTAGCTAAGGGACAAGGCATTCCCATTGTAGCATAACTGTGCTCCATTCTACTTATATCAATTGGTTGCCCAAAAATCCTTGGAGCATCCATCATTTCTTCCTCATTCGAGGTTATAGAAAGTCATGCAACATCGCTTACTAACTCTTCTTCAAGTTCTTCCTCGTGTTGCTTAATTACTACCATGGCTAGGGAGGCTAAACTATCTGAACCATTGGATTCCTCAGGTTTCATCAACCCAGACCTTTTTATGCTCAGTAGGCTTAGCAGGGGGATATAAGAACAAATTTTTACTATCTTGACCATATGAAATGGTCATTCCCCCTTCCCTACAATCAATCTTAGCAGCAACTGTGGCCAGCCAAGGTCTCTGAAGAATTATAGGATAGCTATCTTTAGGTATAAGCGACTGGATTACCTGGAAGTTGATAGGATATTCCCATCCATCAACTTTGACAAGGATGTTTTTAATGACAGCCTTAGGCCTAGCTATAGACTAATTTTCCATTTGTAAGATTGTGGTTGTAGGACATAAATCAGTAAAAACCTAATTTTTCCATTACATCCACAGTCATCACGTTAATAGCTGCCTCGAGATCCACTAGTGCATTTGGTATTACTACCTCGTTTATTGTAATGGTTATAAGTGGACTCTGAAGATCATCGTATTTCAGAGCAATAGTCTTTCCAGATAGAAAATTAGCTAAATAACCATCGATATGAACGGTATTTATCTTTTTCGGCTTCCTTTCTAGTATTTTGATACATAGATTTTTTATTAACTAGTTTAACTCAGGAATTTCCTTTATTGCTTGCAATAAAGGAAATTCAATTTGCAGTTGCTTAATCTCCTGAATTAGTGAAGTTTCTGAAGCCAAAGATACTTCAAGAGTATCTTCCAGAGTTATGGACTTTAAACACTCTGAATATGGTGTCATCCTTTCCTCCTTTGGAATAAAATCCTTCTTATGTTGACTTAAGGACCGACCTTCCTCCCCCTAAGACAAGTCAACAGCCCCTGCCATTGAAAAAGGCTCTTTGTCTTTGGCAGTATTATCTTGATTAGACGACGTGTCTTTTATTGGACTTTTAGGCTTAGGTTCCTCCACTATCTCCTCAATAGCGGGAGGTTGAAGAGTTCGACCAGAGCACAACTGCACGTTTCCAAAGTGTATCGCATTGATCCACATAACATTTTCATGTTCAATAGAATAGACTGGTGTATTCTAGCGATTATTATTAAGATTGGGGAGCGATTGTGCTGGAAGCTGAGGTTGGTTCACCTGCTCATTCTGAGGAGGGTTTTGAGCTAGAGGTAAGAAATTTTGTTGTTGATTCCTCCTAGGTTTAGTATAAAACTGATTTTGTGACCGATTCCATTGGGGGGCAACATGTTGCTGGTACCACTATTGTTGTGGTTGATTTTTCCACTGTTGATTTCCCCATGCATGGTTTGTCCATTCAAGGGATCCCCAATACGATGTTCCCTAGTCAGGTTGTGGTGGAGGTGACTGATTCCAAGATGGATTCCATTGATTATGAGCCTAGTTATTTTGTGGTCTCCATGCAGGATTAAAATTCTGTCCATAAGAGAAATTACCTCCTTGATGTTGGTTTAAGGCATTTATCTCTTCTTCAACCTGAATGGTTTATTTCTTAGTATTCTTGATATCAGACAAAATCTCACACTGATTTGTATGATGGGTTTTCTCACAAATTTGACAAACATTAACTTTATCTAAAGGACACTCATGCAGTAGGTGTTTATTCCGACACCTTGGACAATAAATTGACAAGGTCTCAGGGTTGCAAGTTTTAGCTTTTATACCATTTAATGTGGTATTCAATTGAACAAGAATGTCTGTTTTCAAATTTTTTATTTCTTCACGGAGCTTACCTATCTCATTAGACCCTTTAAAAAGATTATTTTTGTGGATTCCTCCCCGAGTACGGGAGAAATTCTGACATAACTCATGTATTTCCTCAAGGGTTAGTTGAGATACATCACCTTTTCCCATTAGATCAAGATTTCTTCTAGTGTCATCATCAAGAACTTTAAGAAAAATTGTTTTGAGAATCTCAACGCTAATGGCCTCTTCTCCACTTATTTTGGTGAGGAAGAGGAACCTATTGAGATAATCTTCTAAACTTTCATCCTCGTTCTATCTTAGTTTAAATAGCTCCTCCTAATGATCACTTACCCTACAGTAACTTTGGTATTTTTGCAAGAAGACACTCTCCATTCCCCCCCAGGATGTTATACTACCAGAACCTAATCCCATAAACCAATGCATTGTTGAATCCTTTAAAGTCGACGGGAAGAGCTTCAAATTTTGGTTGTCATTCTTGTAATCATAAGTTTGACATAGGACTTTAAATTCAAAGAGAAATTAGTCTGGGTCTTCTGAGGATAAACCACAGAAGGTTGGGAGGAAAGCTGGGGAGATGTTCTTCATGACAGTATCATCATCTGCATCCAACGTAATAGGATAAGTAAATTTTCTAGGAGGCTAAGGTTCATTATGGTTAGGTACAGCTCTATGATCTCCCATTATGTTCAGAGGAGTTTGTTCCTCAAAAACAATTTCTTCCATAACTGGTTGTTATGCTAGTTTCTTGACAGGTAAATAATGGAAAGCCTCAGGTGGAGTAGGCTCAAATAATTCTTCAAAAGTGTGGTCTTTTGAGCCTTTGGCTTCCCTAGGTATGATTGGTATGTATTTTGGGGGGTCTTTGGTATAAAACATCTGTGAGGGACTCTTTTCCTGACCATGTAGAAAAGGAAGCCGACTGAGAAATTTTTGGTATAAAACTTGGTATTCAAATCATCTCCTAATAAAACTTAAGAACAACTAGATCCATTTGAAGTTGATGGATGTATCTTGCCAACTATATCCAATCCCCACTGAGCGGAAGGCCATGTTGTGGTGAAGGGTTGTAATTTCTGAGCAGGAGCATGAATGAGATTCCCATGAATTTGACATTTTACACATTTCTTAACAAAGATGAATGAGTCTTTCTCCATGGTCGGCCAGTAGTAACCTAGTCTAACAAGTTTCTTTGCTAAGGTTAGTCCACTTGAGTGTGTCCCACAAATTCCACCATGTACCTCTTGTAAGGATTTTCCTGACTCATTGCATTCGAGAATCTAAGGAGGGTACCATCAAGACCATGCCAGTATAAGACGTCAGCAATTAAGGTGTAACGAGAGGATTGATGTATGAAATTCCTTTTCCAATTTCTAGACAAGTCTAAAGGTAAAATTTTATTCTTTAGGTAAGTATAGATTTAGCCATACAAGGGAGAATCAGAACTGGTTAAGCGAAAAATGATTTGGGTTTCTAGATTGTCATAGGCGAGGAAAACAATTGTTCCACCAAGAAGTAATACCATGCTTGATTCTTTGACAACTGGAGTAGTGATGCGATTGTAGCCATGGCGTTCACAACTTTATTATCACTATGAGGAATTTGTGTGAACTTGATATCAACAAAGTATTTCTTGAAATTGTCCACCATCCTTTTGTAATGTATTAACTTGTCATCCTTAGTTTGATATTCATCACTGATTTGATTAATGACAAGTTGTGAATCACCAAAAGCTTGTAGTTCTGTGATTTTGCAGTCTACTATAATTCTCATGCCAATTAACAACACCTCATATTCAACTATGTTATTTGTGCAAGGGTACATTAGCCAATAATATTTTGGAATTGTATGTCCTTGAGGTGTAATGAAAATAATCCCTACCCTTGAGCCATGTTGAGTGTAAAAACCATCAAAATAGAGTGCCCATGATTGTTTAATAACTGTTGTGAATATTGTTGATGCAAAATTTTGCAGGGGGTAGTAGTCTTATGGGAAACTTAGCTACTGGGGGACATAATGCTCTTAGCTAAGTGACCTCCAGATTTTATCAAAGCCGACTCTTCATTTTTAGTGGGGAGGTAAAGGGTTAGAAAGACAATAGGAAATATTAAAATCTAGACTAAAGGTGATGTGACAAAATCATGAATGAAACCACTTGGGCACAGTGCCGAAAGCAAAGGCTCAAACAATAAACTGTTGTCTATCAAATAGATTATCCAAAATCACTTCAAACATAAGAATACCCTTTAATTGCATAGCATAATCTAATACAACTTCGGCCAACATAGAAGAGTCAAACATGATTTGTATTTATTAAGCTGTAGAAGATTACAAAAGGTGAAGAACAGGCATTCATATGCTATAGGAAAATAAAATCACAGTCTAAATAGCTTATCAAATGCATGAAAAATAGAAAAGGCCGAATTAATTGGCACAGTTTGCAAACTTCAAGTTCAATAAAAATATTACAAAGGCTATTCCCAGTGCTCGGGAAGTTTTTTGTCTATCCAACAACAAACTAATAAAAGAGGAGAAGAGTTGCTTAAATAAGCCATCTCACCACTTGAAAGCCACATTGAGAAAAGATGCTTTGGAAAAACATCGATGTTCCAAATCTCCTCGAGCCGGCACCAAATAGGATTTGTGATCTTTTACTACAGGCTTTGTAATTTTTGAGATAGTATCTTTGTTGATGATTGCAATATAGGAATAGTAGCAAATCCATCCTCAGAGAAAAGATGGCCATGCAACAGTAGCAAAAGACACATGAAAACAAAATAGAACAAATGACATAGGTGGAAACTCCCGGATAATTGGCACACAAGAATACACCACTTGTCGAGCACACATAGCCTGGCAAAAGAATGAGGGATACCCTAGTGAAAAGCTATGAGAGGAAGCCACGTGGATGGGGCCAATCAAAAATAACTGCATAGTAGGTCCAACTCAAGGAATGGCTAGAGAAAGCCACTCGTCACAAACATGGAACTTGGCAGAGGCAAAGCAATACGGAGCGGTAGGGATCCCCATTAGGAGGCCACACGGAAAACACCGAAAAGTTGCGAGCAATAAAAGATAAGGCAAAGCCGCGAAGGAAAGATAACCACAAAGGCTAGTGGTTCGTGAAATAAAGTTCATAGTTTGGCGGCTCATAGGGACATTTCACCTATGGAATGAAGAAACCCAGAAACCTTGGTTCAACATCCCAATATCGCTCATAGCTGAGAGAGGGTAGCTACCTCATTAACGATGTGGAGAGGGCTCGTAGATTTTCATGCGCCAATTTGAGATCGATGATTTCCTTAAAAGGCAATCCGCCAGATACCTTCGCCTACAATTCAAGTTGGAAAAAGAGTTGCGCAAATTGATGCACGATACCTTCAATATTTTCGATAGTTAGAGATTGATCAAAAGATTGGAAAATAGAGAGGTCATGCTTCTTCTCCTTGATCTTTGCAATTATTTGCTCGACACCTGCTACCACCTGATCTGTGATGAAGGGCGACGAGAGTTGTCACTAAGTTAAGTGGGAAAATTTTTTGTGTATGTCACTAGTAACTTGATTCAATCTGGCTCTGCACTCCGCTACATGCTGGGCAACCGCATGCATGGAAATGAGAATATTTATGCCCATAGCTACTGTTTTCCGATCCTCAATACCTATGCCACTTAGAGCCTCATCAGAAGTTGTATACAACCTACCCAATAAAATCCTGGCCTCCAAAACCTTATCGGAAGTCATCTCTTGCACTTGCTATATTGTTTCACTAACTGTTCCACGTAGGCTGGTTGTTTGCACCATAAACTTTAGGGTGCACTGCAAAGTAATGGATAATGCCTTGACCTTATCGTAGTACAACACTATTGACTCCTTGGAAATTTCCAATGAGCTCATTTGTGGTGCAGGAGGTTGGGTTCTCAAAATATCTAGCTCTACAACTTTGTTGCTCAGGTTTTCCCTCAGCTTTGATAAGCTTCTGTCTGAAATAGACAGCTAATTCCTTAGAGTAGAAATTTCCTTCTCTTTCTCTTCCAAGGCCAATTCAACCTATTTCCTCTTTTCAATTTCTAACTCTAGTGTAGTATTCATCTCATTTACTTCGTCATTTGTACTCTACCTGAGCTACTTCATATCGTCATCTCTCTGCTTCAAATTGGCATGGAGAGTTGCAGCGTTCACCCGATATTGCTCAATTTCATTTCACAGGGCTAGAATGACATCCATGCCCAAAGCTTGAAGCTCACTCACTTTTCCCTCCAAGGCATTCCTCTCGGCTAGTAGGCAATTAATTTCATTTTTCTAGGCCCTATAATTGTTTGCCCAAATATCAACCTTTCCTTTTAGCTCTTTCAATTGGTCCTCCTTTTTCTTTGCTTGGTGATTGAGTTTGAGGAAGTCAGTGGTCACTACCCTCTAAGTCTCCTCCATCAACTCAAGTTTATGCTATGGACGAGCCTGACGCAAGTCTAGCCCAATGGCATTGACAAAATAATCACTTGGTAGTATTTCTCTGACCGATTTGATCACGTTGGGGGTGATCTTTGCAAACATCAGTGAATTCTAACTCTCGTGGAATATCATTTGTAAAAGAGGCTTAGCTTGTCTGCCCACATCTTTTTCTCTTCTTTTTTGAATTCGGCTTGCATGGGTGATTTTTTTTGCATCCACTTGCAAAAAATATTCCTAGGAAGAAATACCCAGTCCACCAGCAAAAGGAAACTCCCGAGGGATGTCTAATGGGAAGGAAAGTGTGCTCAGCGGATCGGTGGACTTGCTAGGCCTCGTAATAACTACTGGGGAGAAGGGTGGAATAAAATGGCCACTTGGAGATGATGGCAACATGGTCTGAGGAAAGGTCAGGGAAGCACCAACTAAAAGGTTGGGCCTCGGGGATGAAAACTACTGGCTCATAAGGTTAGGACTGGCAAACAATTGTGTTCCACAAGTGGAATTGAAAGTAGAGGATGGAAATGGAAAACCGGGAGGGAAAATATTTGACTGCCCTAGATATCCAACGATGACAAAAGCTAGTGCGGATGAGATAGCAAGGGAAAATGAGGAGGAGACCAAAGACATAGAAGAGAGGGAAGATGGAGGAAATAATACTCGAGGTTCTTGAAGAACTACAGCCAATACCACTGCTTCTTCATGCTACGAATCCTCCCCTCCAGTAGACTCTCTCGCTCATGGCCACTTCTCCTCTGGAGAATCCTCAAGGTTCACAATAACCTTCAGCCCAAGACCAGAACTCCTTGGCCTCTTCCTACCTAATCTAGAGGAGCTGGAAGGCTAAAAGGTTTGTGTGTTTAAAGAGTCCTCCTACTATGCATGTTGTCCATTAACAGTCACCCCATGTGTTAGATTTTTTGTCAGCACTTCCTTTAGCATAGAAATTCTTAGAAACCAAAGGGTTTGGGGAGTTCTCTTTGTCCAAATGCTCATGCAACTAGATGTCATCAAAATGGTTGTCTGACTCCACCTCCTCGAAAAGCCTATTTGTTGTCTTTATCTCCTACCTGTATGTCCAAAAATCTCTAATTCTTTCAAGCTTCCATCCCAGCTTACCCAACTGGCTACACAGGTACAGGCTCATCTCCTGATTTTGGTTGGGCTTCCCTACAACGTGGTAAAAGTTCAGCCATGGCGGCCACCCCTCTTTAGTAGGAAAATATTCAAGGCCTACATAAAATTTCAAATTCCCCTCTTCAACATTTCTTTAAGGGTCCCAGAATGGTCGAGGCTGGTGTGGAATTTTTATGGCAACCTCTGACAGATTATTCTCCCGGTTGTATTGCCATGTGTCATTGATAACTACTAGCCCAAGACTACCCAACTTTGAGTACAAAACCTCTAAGGTGTTAACCTTTGTGGTCCTTTTATTTACCAGTGATACAGAGCCGAACATGACAGGCAACGTCAAATAGGAAGTCAAATGCCTTCCTCCCCAGTACTCATTCTCAACATTACACAACTATTGCAATGCCTCTAGGGCTAGCACTCTATTGGAAACAATGCATGGGAGATAGAAGGATTCCTAGACAAAACCTTGCATATGAAGCATAGTGAAATCCGTACCCAAGAACTAGTCACAAGGTGGTAAGAGGCCTCTCAACCATGATTTTTTTCTTGGCGATAATCGCACGGGCATGCTGCTCCCAGATCCGTCCAAATCCCATAAAGTCGGAGCTAGGAATGAATCTAAAAATGCATAATAATTGAAAATTTTCGACAGGATGGGATTCCATGTCGAAATTGGCCTCCTCGTGCCACTTTCATCGAAAATGGCTAGGGCCATGAATTGCTTGAAATAATTAGGATTCTGATGCAAAATCATGTAGACCAAGAAAGAAGAATATGTGAATCTAGAAACAACCTTGAATTAATGCAGTTGTTGGATCATCCCATCAATTATAACCTTCGTGAAGCCCATAAGTGGAGGTGTGTTGTTCTTCCTCAGCATAAAGCTGAGACCCATTTGGAATTTGAAGACTCCTTTGTCTGTATCTAGCCCACAAACCAGCGCCAACATAGAATAGATGGAAGAGGACCCCGATTTTAAAGAACCCAGAGGAATTGGGAATCTGGGAGGTGTTGAAACATCTGTCAGCTGAGTAGTCTCAGTGTGATAAAACTATTGTGCCATTCAGAGATTTCTCCAGTAGTCCTACATCCTTTGAATGTCAAAATTTTCAACATTTTTGAGTGAGGGGAATGGGATGCATAGCATATCTTGCAAGGATTGGGGGCTGATAACTACCTCAAATTAGTGCCACTTATAACTCCAGTATGAAGATCGAAGTCTGTTGTGCATGCTGCCACAATTTCTGGGCAATAATGCACCAAAGGAACCATGCACTGAGGAAGCCCACAGTGCCATAAATGTCTATGAAAAGGGTCAGATATCTTCTTCATCTTTTTGCATGCAACCTACCTCAGGCTCTTGGGATTCTGAGATAGCTCAGGATCCAAAACATTATCCCAATCCTCTGATACTAGGGCTTGATTTCTAGGAGAAACCGTGCCAAGTGTTTTCTGGTCCACTTGACTGGTAAAGGGGCAGGATTGATTTGTTTGGATGCTTGGAGTAGCATAATACTCTTTGCCATATATGTTTACACAGGGTGCCGTCAATCTTTTCTCATTAATATTCTCTGGGACCGGGGCCTGTGTTGAACTTCCTGCAATTTCAGCCATTTCTTTGTATCCACAAGAGGCTTTGTAAACTTTGCAAATGACTTAGCTCCTGAAAATGCTTTCTCTCTTTGCGAATGACTTAGTTGTTTTCACTCTTTGATAAATTCTCATAATAAATTCCTTTTGCGTGCCTAACCTGCTTTTTGATTTTTAGGAAAAATGACTTAGCAAGTGTACGTGTCAACCTTTCACATTTACTTGCTACATGCATCACCTGATTTTTCGTGCATGCGAATAGATCGTCAACCTGCCAAAATACTCTTGATATTTAGGGGACATGACTTCGCATGAGGTGGCACCTGATTTTTCCTTGGACAACCTTTCCATATATTTTGCAAGCTCCTTTGCATTTACTGATTTCCTGATTTTACTTTGGAGCATCATCTAATGGCTTTATCAAAATATTTTCCTTGATTCAATTGAGATGACATCTCATCATGCAAATACTTGGCCTATTTTTGTTTAATTCATAAACTTGAATGAAGCAATTTGCAACTGTACCTAATCATTCACACCACTTCACACGCCATGAAACTTATTATCAAGGCTTGATAAAACCATTTTCCTTTGACGTAATCATAACTTGCCTTGTTGGGAAAACCCTGACCAATATATAAATAGGGCCCTTATCAACCTTGCTAATCCAAATTACCTTCAACATTCTTACTTAGTAGGCCCTAGTTAATCATAGCAATTTCATCCTCTAGCTAAAGTAGCAAGCAATTATGGAGATGCCAATTAGACTAGTTTGCAAAAAGACCCATGCCGCATTTCTAGGAAAGGTTAGGTGTAGGCACCTGAAGCGCATAACAGGCATAAAAAACCTATTATATGTAAAGGCAATCATATGGGTCCTAGGAAAAGACTATGTAGAATACGAGGACCAATACAGAGTAAACACCAGCATCTGCTCTCACTTTGTCACTTCTCTCCTGGACATCAACGTTTCTAAATGCAAAATTTTGAAGTTGACCAAGTGAGTCTTCCCTCGGTGTTACCTTGGAGGATTGGAGCGAGTAGTGCAGACTGTTGAATTTGATCATGGGGTCCCTTCTATTCGCAACCTGTGTTGGCTGCTACTACATGGAGGACCCGTGCCAACCAGGCCCTTTATGTTCGACTTTGAGCTGGAGACTCACGAAGAACATTTCTCCAAGGTTCATTTTGGCTGCTACTTCCTGATGCAGATACATCATATTGACCCCTTCTGAAACATGCAGTGGTATGAGGATTTTGAGAGAATGGTATTTCCTCACCTTGTGCCACCAGTTGATGTTGTTGTTGGTCCTTCCTCTATTTAAGAATTGAGAAAAGATAATCCCAATTTTTCTTTTTGCCTTTTTGCCAGCCTTTGCCTCCCTGTGGCGGATATATATGTGTATTTTGATACATGGCCACTAGCCTCCATCGTATATAATGTAAATGTTCTAGAAATAATATAATATGCACATTTTTCATATCTTGGCTCATTTACAGTGTATCTCAATTTCTTGCAATACTATTGTCGTTTTCAAAAAGCACTGAGAGAACCCAAAACTTAAATCAGGAAAAATAATTACATATTTATAGTTTACAAACCCACTGCATAAGCAGAACTAATTAAAATTTTTAAAGTGTATTCCATTAACTATAATACCCAAGGAATTACCTTCCATGTTTTCTAACTTGAAATAATTAAACTGTTTGCACTAGATGATTTTAAAAGGCCCTTCCCAGAGACTATCAAAATTTTCTTGTTGACTGGGCTTTGCCCTCCGCTTGTTGAACTTGAGCACCAAATCTTCGCATTTTAGCTCCTAGTTAGATGTCTTTTTATCAAACCACTTCTTCACCACCTATTGGTGACTGTTCGTGGCCTTGAGAGCATGCTCTCTTTTCTCTTGTACTTCTAGTAACTTTGAAAACCGTACCTCGATAGCTCAGTTTTGCTCGATTTCAAGAGATTTGAGCAATTGGAGAGCAGGGATTTCTATAGCGATAGGCATCAATGCCTCCTTCTCATACACCATCTCATAAGGGGATATCTTTAATATTTTCTTGGGCGTGATACGGTCTACCCACAATATTGTTCAGAGGTTTTTATACCACTCCCTCTGGTGTTTCGAGCCTATCCTTTTGATTAACCTTATGAGGTTTTTGTTTGTGGATTCCACAAGGCCATTCCCCTGAGCGTAATAATTAGAAGAGGTTTTCAAGAAAACCCCATATTTCAATGCAAATTGGCTCATCTTAGAGCTGATGAAAGCTTTAGCATTATCGAAAATAATTATTTTCGGCAAGCCAAATCTAGCTACCAATTCCTCCAGGAAGTTAACAATTTCTACTTCCATTGCATTTTTTGATGGAACCACTTCTACCCATCTGGTGAAGTAGTTAGTTGCTGTTAATATCCACTTGTGTCTAGTTGATGAAAAAAGGTTAATCATACCAATGAATTCTAGACCCCATTGAGCAAAAGGTTCCTCCACTACTATGGGTCTTAGTGGCATAGCAACATTCTTTCTCTTTCCAACATAAAATTGGCATTCACTGCAAGACTTTACTAATGAAAATGAGTCATTGAATAATGTTGGCCAAAAATAACAAGCACATATGATTTTAATTGTAGTAGTTCTTGCAGAAAAGTGGCCTCCAGCTTGGCTATTGTGATATTGATCTAATATTATTTTGGCTTGTGCCTCATTCACACATCTTAGCAGGACACCATTAAAATTTCTTTTAAAAAATAATCCATCTAAGAGAACACAACTGCTATTTTGCAATCAATAGAACCGTCTCTTAAAGGAAGGGAGATTGGTCGGATACCTTCTTGTTTGCATGAAGTTTATCCTAGCCTCCAGCCAATTTCCCTCAAAGCTTTCTTCATTTAGTAACACAAGTTCTGAGACTTCGAGCTCTGTCACTGGTTCATTATTTTTGGTGAGGTACTCACACAATCTTTTTCCCTTAATAGTCTTGACAAGCCTAATCTCAATATCATACTCCAAGATTTTGGTAATCCAGTTAGCTCTTTTCTTGATGATCTCTCCTTCCATAATATATTCTCACACACTAGGATGCGGTACACAAATAATCACCTTATTGCATGATATCAGGTGTCAGAACTTCTTAAGCCCTTTCACAATAGCAAAGGCCTAGTTTTCTACAAAATTGTACTTCACCTCATACTCCTTTAAGGTGCATGAGTAGAAAGCAATAGGATATTATTTTTTATCCTCATCATCTTTCTGAATAAGCACAATGGCAATACTATTGCCACCACCAAAAAAATACATGATAAAGTCCTTTGATAGGTCTGGGTTGATTAATATAGAAGTTGAAGAAATAAACTATTTTATAAGCTCAAAAGATTTTCTAGCCTCTATCGTTCACTTGAAACTCTAGTCCTTTTTTAGCATCAAGTTAATTGGTTGAATGATCCCTGCAAAGTCTGCAATGAATCGATTGATGAAATTGACCTTACCCAAAAAAGATTGCACTCCTTTCTTGTTTATAGGTAGAGGAAGCTCTTGGATTGCATCAAATCTTTTCAGATCGATGGAAATGCCCTCCTTCGAGACAACATATCCCAATAGCTTCCCCTGGGGGACCCTGAACACACATTTCTTTGAGTTTAGAGAAATATCGAATTCCTAGAATTTCTGGAAGACAAGCTCTAAATGATCAAAGTGATCATCGATGGATTTGGAAAACACTATTAAGTCATCGAAATAGATAAGTATAATCTTATGTATTAAATCCCTAAAGGAAAATTCCATAGCTCTTTGAAAGGTGGCTCTGAAATTTGAAAGTCCAAAGGACATCTTAGCATATGCATATGTTCCCCACTTTGTGGTGAATGCTATTTTGTGTTAGTCTTCCTCCTTTACACGAATCTGATTGTAGCCCAAAAAATAATCCAACATTGAAAACATTTTAGAACCAGCTACGGTTTGTAGAATTACCTCCATAGATGGCAAGGGGTAATGATCCTTCAGGGATGCCCTATTCAAGTCTCAGAAGTCTACACATAGTTGTATATCATCATTCTTCTTCTGGACTAGCACCAGGTTAGACACCCAAGTGCTATGCTTGATTGGGAACACTATTCGGGACACAATCAATTTATTCAACTCTTGTGACATGAGTGACTCAATCTTTGGGTTCACAGGCCTCTGTTTTTGATGAACTGGCTTTGCTCTTTCCAATAGCTCAATTGTATGTTGAATAATCCCGGGATCATATCCCTTAAGATCATCATATAACTAGGCTACTATGCTTGGATATTCCTCGCAAAAGTAATTTAGCCTGTCTTTATTCTTTTGAGATACTTCCTTACCGAGCTTAAGCTTTATGTGTTCTCCGATATGAAAATTGGTGTAATCACCTTTGTCAGCTACAAGCTTCCTTTTATCTTTCCTTGCATCATTGAAATTAAAAAGACTCTCCAAAGTGAATAGGCCTCTGGGAAGCTTGTTGGATTTCAACTGGATTACTTGATCCCTGTAGGCTTCAAAGATCTTTGGTTGCAATTAGTTAGAAAATTCCCCAAATGACTGGAGAAATGACGCAATATGAGAATCACTATCAAACACTTGCTAGTCTTGATCATTGTTCGGAACAATAGGTCATACAATTACTCTCACTACAAGTTTATTTTTTAACAAATCAGAGGCTAGCTCAAATTGAGCCTCGACAATTGCCATCCGGTCAGCTTCAGAGTTCTTCTCCCTCTGTATAGCCTGAATATTAAATGCCTCAAATCTTTCAATAAGATACCAGATCCTATGCCGGGATGATCGCATACGAACATTCTTTGCAACAAAAATCCCTCACATTCGGTTGACCACCAATTCCAAATCTCTAAACACTCTTATTTGTTTTGTGCCCATTTGTTTTACAAGGCTCAAACCATGGACAAGGCCTTCATATTCTGCTTCATTATTCAAGCATGTGAACTGGAAGCAATAAGACCTCAACATATTTTCTTCGGATGGAGATTTCAAACATATTCTTGCTCCAACTCCTACTCTGCATCTTGCTCCATCAAAGTGCAAAGTCCATAACTCAGAGGATGTTTCGCCTCTAGACTCTTTAGTAACTCTGGGCATAATTTTTCCTTCCTCATGTATTACATAGGTTTCGAGCCCAGTTGCATGATAATTTCGAAAAGGGTTCATGTCTATAAACTCATTCAATAGAGCCTCTTCACTCTCCATCTGAGAGCTAGTTGCTTCTTATTCCACCATAAATTGAACATTGAACCTTTCTTCCTAGGTAATTGAAGTATGTGCCACTTCAAAGCTGATCAATGCCTCATCAGCAACATGTTCAGAATGCAAAGTTTCCGACAATATTTTCATCTTAGCTCCATGTTTGGTTCTCAAGATCAGGTGTGACCAATCTAGTGCTAGATATCCTCCAACATTTGTTGTGAACTCTCGGGATAAACATATCCCAAATAAAGGAGGGACACCAATGAGTATGGTATCTTGGTTCACAGTGATACTAGGGCAAGAAAACAATGTCATAGGTAATCCCTTGATTACCCTAACAGTATCAACTTTATTTCCTTCTAGCTGCATGACTCCCTTGTTAAGAGGCTCATATTTTAGCCCCAAAGCATCAACTACTTGCTTAGGCATGATAGTGGTGCTAGCACCATATTCGATCATACAATTATGCAATAACTTGTCACCAATGATAAGCGTTAGAAAGAAAGGATTAGGTTTAGGCTTACTCTCTTTTCCGGCTTCAAGCTTTTCTTCCGCTTGATTTGTTAGCACTTTATCCAGGTCTGGCTTGGATATATTTTCTTCACTAGGCTGACTAGGCATCTTCACATCTTCCTCTCTTGAAAAAGCTTTTTGTAATAACACCTTTTTCTCCAGAATAGCCAGGATATCCCACAAAGAAACATTGGAAGAGGATTTCTTTAGTTTTTCCACAACATTGAACTGCGTTCATGACTAATGAGTCATGATTTCTTGATCCTTGGGCCTCACAGCTAGTGTAGGCCTTATAGCTGGTGTATCTGGCTACTTGACAATATCTAGGGTCATCATAGGAGCCTTTGCTTTCAGAGGAGGTGGATTTAGAGAGCTGGAAGTAACCACCTTAGACTACTATGGAACTGACAACGGGCCTGCCGATGGACTGGGCGTTGACTGAGATGGACGATTAGTAAGTGGAGATGTGAATTCCCTGATGAGTCTCTACTTTGAACGTGTGTTTTAGTATGATTGCACTTGGGGCACTTGAGTTATAGGAATGTCATTCAGAAATGCCGACTCTTCTCCTTCCATCCATGAAAAGAGCACTTGGTCTGAAACTATGTCTAACTCCTTCTCTATGGACATCCCCTACATTTGAGCAGTGAGGACTACATTATCCATCTACTGGGAGGCATATGACTAGTTTCCGGGATCAGGTGTGCTACCTTGGCTATGTTGCTCTGCAATCTTCTGTTGCAAATTCCCTTGTGGATAATTTCGGGGCATGTGTGCATCATTACAAGGAAAACACCATGAATTAGTGTCTTTGGCTAGGTTATTTTGTCCTGCCACTAGCTCCTTACTTGAACTAGGATGGATGGTTTGCATCAGCAGGGTCATTGGAACAACTTGGTTATTCGGCTCAACTTGAGTATTGCCACACGATCTATCTTGCTATTGATTTGACTCGTAAGGAGATTTTCCACCTCGATAATTTTGGTAAGCCAACATCTGATAGCTATACAGTTGTCGCTTCATGGTAGTCAATTCATTTGTCATAGTCCACATATGTTCTCTCATCTCGTTCATCTCAATCATCAGGGGGTTAGGCACTGGAGCTACACTCGATGTCATTCCCGGGTACACATACATAGACCAGGGAGGAGTTGCAGGAGTGCTAGTTGAAGCTGCTTCAACTTCTATGGCATTGAATTCCAGGAACAATGGCATGATGGGTCTTGGTGCCAACTTTCCAATAGTAATAAGGTTATTCTTTGTACTAACAGTGAGACCATAAGCATCAGGTAGAGTATCTCCTCCAAGAGCCTGTAGCATCATGGAAATATCATCATTAATGGACTTCAAATAGAACATGAATGCCTAATCTGGAGGCGACCGACTATCAACAGAAACTCTCTTCCAAGTCGAATGAAACCACATGTTGAAGTCAAGCATAGCTTCATGAGGAGCTCACTTTATGCTAGCCAGCTGATGATATAGTGAAGACCTATCACCAGCATTTGAAAAATGCTCATAAAATGGGGTTGCAAGATCATCCCAAGTAGCAACTGTATTAGCCGGAAGAGTTCTATACTAGTTCAACGCCTTTCCTCAAAATGAGGCAGAAAGCAATCTTAGAGCTACGTTTTCATTAGAAACACCATGCACCAGACACAAATCTACCACATCTTGCAAGTGCTCTTTGGTGTCTTCGATTCATCCCTGGAAAACTTAGGGATAAATTTTAAAGAAAAAGTGGGGATCAGATCCCATACTACAAGAGGCACAGGCGCTACTAAAGGACTACCAATGTTCCAGGCTACATAATTTCTAGCGGCCATAGGTGTAGGAGACGAAGGAGAAGGGGGATGTGAAAGACTACCTTGTTGACCTCTCAGGTGAACAAAAACTAATGGTGGTATGAGTAGGCCAAGGAATCTTGTAGGTTGTGACCTAGTTATGGGCCTATGGCTCATACACACTTATATATCAAGTGAACGTGCTAGTTCGCATCCCACCGAGCATGCCAAAAAAAGAACTGTTGATGCAAAATTTTGTAGGGGGTAGTAGTCTTATGGGAAACTTAGCTACTGGGGGACATAGTGTGCTTACCTAAGTGACCTCCGGATTTTATCGAAGTCGGCTCTTCATTTTTAGTGGGGAGGTAAAGGGTTAGAAAGACAACAAGAAA
This sequence comes from Sequoiadendron giganteum, assembly GCA_007115665.2. NCBI lineage: Eukaryota > Viridiplantae > Streptophyta > Pinopsida > Cupressales > Cupressaceae > Sequoiadendron > Sequoiadendron giganteum. The sequence continues at coordinate 17,074,391 of CM021100.1, forward strand.
TATTAAAATCTAGAATAAAGGCGATGCACCAAAATAATGAATGAAACCACTTGGGCACTGTGCCGAAAGCAAAGGCTCACACAATAAACTATTGTCTATCAAATAGATTATCCAGAAGCACTTCAAACATAAGAATACCCTTTAATTGCATAACATAATCTAATACAACTTCGGCCAACACAAAAGAGTCAAACATGATCTGTATTTATTAAGTTGTAGAAGATTACAAAAGCTAAAGAACAGGCATTCATATGCTATAGGAAAATAAAAGCACGGTCTAAATATCTTATCAAATGCACAAAAAATAGAAAAGGCTAAATTGATTGGCACAGTCTGCAAACTTCAAGTTCAATAAAAATATTACAAAGGCTATTCCCAGTGCTTGGGAAATGTTTTGTCTATCCAACAACAAACTAATAAAAGAGGAGAAGAGTTGCTTAAATAAGCCAACCCACCACTTGAAAGCCACATTGAGAAAGATTCTCTAGAAAAACATCGACGTTACAAATCTCCTCGAGCTGGCACCGAATAGAAAGATCGCCTAGTAGCATGCCAACAAATCTATCCTCAGAGAAAAGATGGCCATGCAACATTAACAAAAGACACGTGGCATTGAAGAAGAAAACGCGACAACAAAAGAGAACAAACGACACAGGTGGCAACTCCCAGATAACCGACGCACAAGAATTCACCACACATTGAACACATGGAGCCCAGAAAAATAATGAGGGATGCCCCAATGAAAAGCTCCGAGAGGAACCCACGTGGGTGACGCTAAGCAAAAATAACTGCATAGTGGGCCCAGCTCAGGAAATGGCCAGAGAAAGCCATGCATCACACACATGAAACTCAGTAGAGGTAAAGTGATGCAGAGTGATAGGGATCCCCATTAGGAGGCCACATGGAAAACACCAAAAATTTGTGAGCGATAAAAGACAAGGAAAAGCCGTGAAGGAAAGGTAACCGTAAAGGCTAGCGGTTCATGAAATAAAGTTAAAAAATACATCAACGTCAGGAAAATCAATGTGTATTGGATGTTCTGCTTGCATTGGTACTTCTACCAACTGATCTACTATTACCTGTCCTTTTATAGCCTTCTGATCAACATAATGAATGCTAAACTCACTAAGGATCATGAACCATTTAGCCAATCTACCAGTTAAAGCTGCCTTACTTAGAAGATACTTAATTGGATCAATCTTCGACACAAGCTTTATTACATGAGCTAGCATGTAGTGTCATAACTTTTGAGAAGTGAGCACTACTGCTAAGCAAGAGTTTTCAATGAAGGTATAATTTAGTTCATGGCTTGTCGAAATTCGACTAATGTAATATATTGCTCGCTCCTTTACTGAGTTGTCTTCTTGTGCCAATAATGCTCCTAAGGACACCATCGTGGCATAAATATACAATATGAGTAGTTCACCTTGCACTAGTGGAATCAACATTGGTGGAATCATTAGATAATTTTTTATTTGATCAAATTCTACTTCACATATGTCTTCCCATTTGAATGGAACATTCTTATGTAAGAGATGATTAAATGATAGACTTTTATCTGCTAGTTGCGCAATGAATCTCCTAATGGATTGCAACTGTCCCTGTAATGAGCATAATTGATTGATGTTCCTTGGTGGTGGCGTATCGAGAATTGCTTATACCTTTGTTGGATCCACTTCAATTCCCTTTGCTAACACAATATATCCTAGAAGCTTTCCAGATTTTACCCCAAAGACACATTTCTTTGGATTAAGTCTTACTTTGAATTTTTACGTCCTATTAAATTTTTTAGATAAGATATCTAAATGTTCTTCTCTTGTGTGTGATTTGGCTAAAATATCATCATCATAATCCTCCATGAATGTGTGCATCATGTCATGAAAAATGGTAGTCATTTCTCGTTGATAAGTAGCTCCTGCATTCTTGAGTCCAAACGGTATTACATTCCAACAATATGTACCTCAAGGACATGTGAACACTGTTTTATCCTGATCTTCAGGTGCAATATTTATCTGGTTGTATCTCGAAAATCCATCCATTAGTGAATACATAGCATGGCCAGCAGTCAAATCTACAATCATATATATATTTGGTAGAGGGAAATTGTCCTTAGGGCATGCCTTATTTAAATCCCCGAAATCTGTACAAATTCTGATTCTTCCATCTAGCTTTGTTACGGGCATGATATTGGAGATCCATTCTGCATAGTCTATAGACCAAATGAATCTGACATCTAAAAGCTTCTTTAACTCCTCCTTAACCAATAATGCAATATGTGGATGCATTTTTCTGAGTTTCTGCTTCACAATTTTTGCCCCCAACATGATAGATAGATGATGCATGATGAGATCTGGGTCTAATCCGGGCATATCTATGTAGGACCAGGAAAAATTGATTTGTTTGTTCTTGAGAAATTCTATGAACCCCAGGATTTCCTCTTCTATTAATGATGTGGCAAATTTTAAGACTTTGGGTTGCTCCATAGTACCTAAATTGATCATTGCTGTTGGTTCTATCAGAATATAAGACCTTTCCTGGAGAGTGTCAAGTTTCCCATCTTCCAGTGCCTTTGATATGTTTTCACCATTAGATACGATTATTAGTTTTCTCTTTTCATGATCTAATACCACCTTTGTTAGGTTTTCACCATTAGATCTTTCTTTTATATTATTAATTTTATAGTTGAGAAACTTGGCACTTTCTTGTCGAAAAGTTTGATCTTGCGATGCCCTAGTGGAAATTGTTTCTGATTGGGATGAACAAAGGAAGTTTATGATGGTTTCATCATTTGGAAAATTTGGGATGTCAATTGGTGCAATTTGTTCCCAATCAATGAGTTTGGGATGGACCAACGGAAATGGATCATTAGGCTGAGTAAGGTCACTGGCCGATAGGGTCATGATGTTATCATCAACTTCATTATGGGAAATATCTAGGATGGTATCCTCTTGTTGATGATTTATCTCACTTTGAATCGATTTGTCCTCACTTGAGTCATGATCGCTTAGTAGAACATAATCAAGCAGAGGCCTTGAGCTTTCCCCTTGTATGAATGTAGGTGTTAATTTTTGTACAACATATACCTGTTTATCTCTCTAGAATGTATCATCAAATATTTCATCCCATTCATATTCATTGGAGTCAGTGTCAGAATTGTCTTCTTGAATTCTAATAATTTTTTCCTTTGTATCCTCACCATATCCTAACCTAGTTTTATCCTTTGGGTGCATTTTTTTCAGTTGGATAGGTTCAACAATAGCCTCCTTTCTTTTGCCTATAGGGCCATTTCCTTCATAACCCATTTGATGCATTATTTCATAACCTTTTCCATATTGCTCTATGGGTAACTTGGCATGTTGTACTGATTCTTCTTTATCTTTATAGATCTAATCAATGATAGCTCTATCTTCTGTTTCATTTTCTTTGATAAATATTCCATCAAACTTGGTGATGGGAACTGAAGCTAAGGCTAAAGTTGTTGTAGCCTTTTGTATGGAAGTTGATGTTTGACCATGAGATCTTGGAGACATGGGTAGGTTAGAGAGACATAAGGAATATTCTCCTACCCTATTCTCTTTCAATTTTAGCTTGGTGTCAAAATTAGTTATCATTTCTCTTGCTTGTTCATTATATTTGGAGGTATAAATGGCCAATGCCTCTCTCTTATGTGGGACAAATGTGTCCTGAGCTGCTCTTAGATTACAACAAGTTTGACTACTAATTTGATTGATCAGTATTATTACTTCTTCTCCATCATATGGAAACTTCAAGCATTGATGATAAGTAGATGGAACTACTTGCATCTCATGGATCCATGGGTGACCCAAGAGTATATATATGATAGATCTCGATCTAGAACCTGATAAAAGGTATTCTTCACAACATGTCCCACTCTAATTGGTAACATGATAAGGCGTTTGGAAGCTCTTTCCTCATCCATCGTATGCTTTGATCATAATTTTCCTTTGTGGATCTATAGATTCTTATGAATATCCAAAAGAAAGGACCAATTTCAAAGTACAAATGTTTAATTCGGCTCCCCCATCTATTAGGACATGTCTAATTTGGGCTTTATGAACCATGACCTCTAGGTAAAGTGATGAATTATGCGGATGGGTCATGGATGAGTCATCCTTCTCAGTAAAGGATAAACATTTGGGTGAGGACAAGTGTCCCACCATGGCTTGGAATTTATTGATATCTAGATCAAGAGACACAGTTGTGTCTATGAGTGCCTTTTTTAGAATGTCCTTGTGTGCAGGTGATATTTTTAGGAGCTCCAAGATAGAAATTTGGGCTGATGTTTTCCGTAGTTGATCAACCAAATTATATTGACTTGGAGGGGGAATTTTCACTTTAGATGAACTTCCTTTTCTGATGATTTTGGCTTGTCCCCTTGTCATAGCATTGACCTCTTGATATTCTTGATTACCTTTGATTTTGATAGCATTTATTTGCTAATCGTTCGTATAAATATGATTGATAATGGTTTCATAGACATGATTAACATTATTGCCTTTTTCACCCAAAGATTCCCTTGTCTAATAATTGGGGAGAGGATATTTGAATGCCTGATGGTCATCATTGGAATTATTTCCCTCAACCGTGATGGTATGGTTATCAATCAAATCTTGAACAAGATTCTTTAACCCTAGGCAATTATTTGTCTTATGACCTTTACACCTATGATATTCACAAAAGTGTGAGTCATTCCATGATGGTGGTTTAACTCGAGGCTCATAATCTCTTTGTGGTGGAAATTTAATAGAATTTTGATTCAACAGTTCTTTAAGAATGGACTACAAAGACTAGCCCAATGGAGTAAAACTCCATCGATTTGAGACAAATTGAGATCTGGGCACATTCAAATTTTGATTATTGCCAAGATTATTTCCATGATTGTTGGTCATATTTCCTTGGGCACTAGAATCTCCAATATTATTGCTATGTTGAACCCCCGATATACTGAGAATGATAGGCTTTATATTCGCGTTATTAGCATCTACTACCCCATCGTTCACAACATTTTTATTTTGAGTCCAAAATCATGAATTTTTCATTGTTGTTACTATTTGTGTTGTTGTTTTTTTTGTTGTACAAATTTGGACCTTTTATTGAGTTTCAGAACTCCACGCTTGACCAAGGCACCTTCAATGGTAATTGCATTTTCAATCAATTTTTCAAATGATTGAGGACATTGAAGGTTTAGCCTATAACTCATCTCTTGATTCAGACTGTCAATGAAGATCTCCATCTTTTCTATTTTAGGAACAAGACGGGAATATTTGGAAAACACCCTTCTCCACCTTTGTAAAAATGTGGTGAAAGATTCCCCTACCTTTTGTTTCACTTTACACAAATCAAGCATGGTTATCTGGTGTTGGATATTGTAGGAGTATTGCGATATGAATTTATTTATTAACTCCTCAAATTTTGTGATGGGGGGAGTGATCTTGGACAGCCACACCATGGATTTTCCACCCAAACTTCATGGAAACAATCACATTAAGTAGGTATGTTCATGAGAAAATTCTAAGCTCATATTTCGAAAATCCCTCACATGATCAATGAGGTCTGTTTTTCCATTATACCTATCAAACTTTGGGATTTCAAAATTTTTTGAAAAAGGAATCATTTGAAGACTCTTGTCAAATGGATATGAACAAATATCATCCAAAACATACTTCTTTTTTGTACCCCCTTGGATTTCCTTTATTTGCCCTTGCAATGCTTTTATCTGTTGAGTAAGAGCACTAAAATCATTAAGAGGGGCTTCAGGATTTTCTCTAAGCCCTTCCATGTTGAAATCAATAGGTAATTTAGCTCCTTGATTAGCTAATGAATGGAAATATCTTTCCTTGTTTTTTTCTAAAACTCTTTCCATGAGAGTATTGGAATTGGGGACCCTGTTATGCTTCTTGGAGCTTTTCTTCCATTATCTCCTTAGTATTCAAATTATGAAAGGGATTTTCTTCCCTATCACCATTATCACCCATTTTTATTAATGTACTTTTCCTTTCATCTCCTTCTATGTGCTTGCAAGATCTTGTGACAAGAGGCATAAGCTTTTGCCAAATTTCCACTAATCTTGATCAAAAAAATGAAATAGTGCAATTTTGATGGGTATGAAAGTCAGAATAGAATGAAGACTCTATGAATTATGAGATTTCTAATCTTTAGCTCATGATTCCTTGATTGAAAGGATGATGATCCTATTTGTGGGAAGTAAACCAAAGATAAAAAATAAACATGATTTTTCACTTTTTGAGGTTTGATTGTAGCTTTGTAAAAATAAGGATTTTGATAAATGCCTAATGTCCCCTAAGCTCTCTATTACAGAATTTGATTGGGACGATTAACGTACACAATTGCAGGTTGGGAATGTAAGAGGAATGAATACACTGACTATGATTATGCCTTTGAGAAAGGGATCTTCTTTGAAAGAAAACTCATGAGTATAATGGTTCTACAACATAATCGTCAGTGAAACCTCTAACAAAGTCATGATATCAATGAATAAAGGTTATTTGTTCAAGCAAAACCTTTCGACTTTGGTATGAAAATTTCCTCTTTTTCAATAACTTCATATAACTGAGAGATTTCTTTGTCTTCTTAATCTTCCTCTCTAGGGACTTCTTGACAAAAGTTGTAGACTTCCAGAGCCTGAGCATAGAAAAAGACTAGGTAGATTCTCGGGTGTCAGAAAATTACCCAAGTTAGGAATACAAATGCACTAAAGTTTTTAGTGGATGCGCTAAAATATCTAACCTATGCGCTAGACTATTGCAGGTATGCGCTAAAGCAGAGCACAAATGCGCTAAAACAGAGCACAAATGCACTAAAACAGAGCACAAATGCACTAAAACAGAGCATGAATGCACTGAAATAGAGCATAGATATGCTAAAACAGAGCATGAATACGCTGAAACAGAACAAATATGTGCTAAAATAGAGCATAAATGCACTGAAACAAAGCACAAATGTGCCAAAACAGACCAGGGATGCGCTAAACTATCCAATTACTATTCTGAAACATACATGTTTTGATAGTTTGATGTTTTTGGATGATCTTTATTTGATTTATATGTGAAAAACATGACATACACTAGAAAACAATTGTTTTGCAAATCCTAAAATCTAAACAAAGAGTGTATGTTCTTGAGATTTTCACGGGTATTTAACAAAATAAGCACTTCAAACAGACTGACTCTTAGTTGTCAAAAAGGTCATCATAGGAACCACAACCCACATCTTAAAATTGCGTCAACTCATATAGTTGTGTCACACCTTAGAGGGTGCCCATGTTTTTATCTTTTCTAGATGCACACTCAAGGTTAGATTTCTCGATCCCTTGAGAAAACAATCTGTGGCTATTATATGGTGAGTGTCTTGGGGGCAGATTCTTCCCTCCCCTTGCACTATGTTTAATATGATGTTTGGATACTGACACGGTTGGCTTTCTACAATATGGTTTGTAACAAAGGTATCCGTTCAGCGTGGCAATAGATAAACTCCCTCAGAAGACCTCCCAATATTTAGAACAAAGATTTTGGGGATGGTTATCTTGCTCACTTCTGTTGAATATGAGTTTCCCCAAAATTCACTTTTGATTAGAGTGGGTTGGAAAACCTAGCTTTGGTTATTCCCACTTAGGTCGTTCCCATAGGGTGATTACTTTTTCCCACTATGGTAGGCCTTCTAAAGGATGTAATAAAGCATGAATTGCATAAAATGAAAAAGGTAAGTCTGGTGTTTTGGTCACCTAGTAAAGGGGAGAGCATAAACCTATTACCCAACACTCACAGCAAACAAATGGTTAATTTTAAATCCAAATGGCAAGTTTCTATGCTAAGTGAAGATTTTGCTTCACAAAAAACATTAGATTCATTTTAACCAAGAAAAAATGATGTTTGATGACTATCCTAGGATTGCTTCATTTTACTTTAAAACCGAATTGAAAAATCTATGTCCATGGATGGCATCGGAATCAGGATTTGCTTTCACACCCCCTGTATGCGCTAAAAGACCTGGTAAATGCACTAAAATATTCAATACATGTGCTAAAGGAACAAGGAGGAATGCGCTAAAATAGTCATTAAATGCACTAAAGGAACTAGTGTATGCGCTAAAACAGGCCACCAATGCACTAAAACAGTTGTCGTATGCGCCAAAACAGAGATCATATGTGCTAATCCATGGCTTGTATGTGCTAGACTGAAGCTCCAGTCTGTCACCTATTAGAAAATATGCAATAAAAAAATGGGGCAAGGCCCCACGGTGGGTGCCAAAAATGTGTGTGAGAATAAGTGGTCTAACTAAAAAGATAAACTAACACACCAATGAAACATTAAATTGAAGGAAACTAATTAGAAAAGACAAAGAAAACTCTAAATAACAACAAATCCTTCAAATGCGTCCCATTGTCCTCTATCTCCAGAGATTTGATACAAGTTACTAGCTCTCAGTTAGTGTAAGTAGCAGCTTGTTGAAATGACAACTTAGGAGAACGAGATTTTATGCAGCATGCATGTCTATTGCTAAATGATTGAAGCTATGAAGTTGAAGAACTAAAATGCTATGAACTTGAAAATTATTATGCTAAGATGCTGATTTGAATGCAACTATAATGATTATGTTAAATTAACAAAGTCTAGGAGCCTTTTCAACTCACAAGAGGGTTGTATTTATAGATTTTTGGAGGCAAGAATCTAGTTGGCCAAGATCAATGGTTGAGTTCAAACCTATCAAGATGAAAGGTGAGAGATCGAGAAGTTGAGAAAAAGATGAAAGGTTGAGAGAAAAATGGGAGATGTTTCCTCCTATACAGCCCTTTCCATTCAAAAATGAAGGAAAGTTGCCATTTGTGCACTTCATTTATGAAGAGTTAGTTGATAGTTAAGGAAAAATCCATAATTAATTAAATAAATTTATTTAATTACACGTGACAAAGAATTAGGAGCTTCCATAATTTAAATAAATAATATTTAATTGTGTGAGAGATGATAAAAGCGCTTTAATTAACTATATAAAATACTTAATTAAATATGAAAAGAAGAAGGTTTCTAATTAAATATTTTAGAATATTTAATCAAATGGAGAAAGTAAAGCTTCTAATTAAATATTTTAGAATATTTAATTAAATGGAGAGAAGAAAGTTTCTAATTAAATATTTTAGAATATTTAATTAAATGGAGAGAAGATTATCATTTAAATTGTAAATTTAAACTTGTGATAATTAATATAAATAAATTGTGAAATCTATTTAATTAATTAAGAGGAAGATGATAATAGTTAAATAAACTTATTTAATTAATTACATTGGAAGAATATGGAAAGTGAACGATATAAATAAATAATTAAATTTATTTATATGTAGATGAATTTAGAAGATTATTAATTAAATAAATCATATTTAATTAATTAACAAGCTTGATTAACTGTGACCATTTTTGGATGTGTACAGTTGGCATAGCTCTTTCACATCTTGATTCTCAAAGGGTGTTCCATTATAAAAAATAAGGGCTTGTAGAACACCGTAGAAACATATAAGGTACTTTAGGATAAACTTGGCAATCTGCTTCCCCATTATGTAGGTTATAAGAATGGTTTTGACCCACTTGCTAAAATATTCAGTGGTTGTTATGATGAACTTGTGGCCATTAGATGAGGTGGGAGTAATTTTTCCTATTAGTGCAAGCTGCCAATATGAGAAAGGACAAGGTTTGACCATTGGTTGTAATTCTTCAGCTAGATCATGAATAAGATCTCCATTCTATTGACATTGGACACACTTTTGCACGTACTAATGGGATTATCTTTCCATGGTTGGCCAGTAATACCTTGTCCTCAAAAATTTATTAGCTAAATTCATACCACTAGAATGGGAACCACATATGCTATCATGTACTTATATTAAGGTGGTCAAGGCTTCCTCTTGGTTAAGTCATTGTAATAATGTCCCTTCAATGCTTTGGTGGTACAAGGTATCTCTTAGGATCATGAATCAGGATGCTTCTTTAACAAACATTGGTAAATTTTGACCCAATTTCAGACGAAAGGTCTCAGAATTTCGAAGAACTTTCGTTGGAGGAATTTAGGATGGAAAATCGACATTTCAAATTTCATCAATTTTTCGACGAAATATTTTTGACGAACAGTCGTCGAAATCCTGATGAACTTTCATCAGAAATTGGGTCAAAATGTATCAGGGAAAGGTCTTCTTAAGGTTGAAGGTGATATCGGATGGGAGGGTTCCTCTACTAAGATAAGTGATATATCATGACACCATTGGGAACTAAGACCAATGATGACACACACAAACTAAAATTCTAGGATTTCAAAAGCTGGCATGAGAAGTTGTTCTACCAAGAATTCACATTGAAGAACATTGTGCAACATATCTAACAATGATCCAATTGTTTCCATAGCATTTTCTACTTGGTTGTTCATGCGAGTAATATGCTCAAAAGTTATATTTATGAAAAAGTACTTGAGAATTTCTACCATTTTCTTGTAAGGAGTGAGTTTATCATCCTTTGTTTGGTGGTCATCACCGACTTGGTTGATAACTAACTATGAGTCTCCATAGACCTTTATCTATTTTATCTACCATTGAACTGCTATCCTTAGACTACTTATCATGGCTTCATACTCAGTTATATTGTTAGTACATCAAAATGATATCTTGTATGAATTTGGAATGTAATAACCTTGGGGGGTGATAAAAATAATACCTACCCATGATCCATGTTGGGTAAATTATCCATCAAAGTACATTTTCCACTGATCTATTATATTGACAAGGAACATTGATTCATCAGGAAATTAATATATCAAAGGGTTCTTTGCATAGATAGGTGCTTCTGCTAGTTGGTCTGTGATCACTCATCCTTTGATTTCCTTGCTCTCCACGTACTCTATGTCAAATTCAATCAATATCATTACCCATTTGGCCATTTTCCTAGTGAGAGTTGCTTTAGATAATAGGCATTTTAATGGGTCTATCTTTGCAATAAGCTTCATTTGATACGATAGCATGTAATGTCAGAATTGTTTTGAAGCAAAAACCACTGCTAAGCATGCTTTCTCAATGGATGAGTAGTTCATTTCATATCCCACCAAGGTTCTACTGATGTAATAGATAGCTCTTTTCTTTTAGTTTTCATTATGTTGTGCTAGAAGAGCTCCTAGTGCTACTGATGTTACTGAGATTTATGGGATCAATGGTTTTTTGGTATTGGTGGCATGAGAACTCAAGGTGTCAATAGTGAGTTCTTGATTTACTAGAAGGATTTATCACACTTCTCATCCCACTTATAAGTTGTTTCTTTATGGAACAAATGTGAGAAAGGGTGAATTTTGTCTAATAATTATGTTATGAACCTTCTAATGGACTATAACCTTCCTTGTAACCTTCCCATATACTTCATTTTTTGTGTTGGTTTCATGTCTAGGATGGCCTTCACTTTTTCTAGATCAATTTCTATCCCTCTTTGTGATACAATGTTGTTGGAAGATGGGAATGATTGAGAGCTAGAGGTGAATCAGTGATTCAAGTCACAAACTTTTAAAACTCCATGGATTTAATAGAATTTTGAACTACAAGATTAAAATGACAACCTATTGAACAGAGTCATCTTATGCATGAACAATATTGTGATTGCATTAACCATTATTCAAATGAATAACATTAACATAGGTTGAACTTTAGGTGTTTCACATTTCCACATGTATCAGAGCCCATGTTAATAATAGAACCTTTTATGCATGAAACTTTGACATAAACAATGACATAAATGAAATATTGATAATTGACAACCATTCAATGCATTTTATGGCACATTGAGATCAAATAAATAAGAAAAATCACACACATAAAAATACCACATAACACAATATATGTCCTGAGTGGAAAACCCTCTTGGGGAATAAAAACCACTCAAAAAAAATTCTTTATTCACTTAGAGAACCAACTCTACAAATTTCAAGAGCACCAACTCCATAAAGTTCAGTAGCACCAACTCCATAAATTCCAGAAGAATCCACTTCTTAAGATATAGGAGCACCAACTCCTTTACAAAGCATAACAACAATAGTGTACTATCAATACCCTAGAAGTACAATTTGCAGTCCTAGAATCTCAATAGTAGACTATAAATATTTTCAATAAGCACATTGAAGAGTGTTGTATGAGACTGACAACATCTTCCTTAAATACAAGAATCTAAGAATCACTTTGATAAATATTTTCAATGCAATACAACTTCTGGATAAGTCTGAAGTCTCATATTCTTCTTCCAGATCATGTAGAAAAATTTCTGAGAGATATCTTTTAAAGCCATTATGTGAAATATCCTCTATAAGAAGTTTCAATAACTATAAACCAACTTGGGTTAAGAGATTTAAAAAAACTCTTTTAACAAGTTTAAGCAAATACATCAATCCCATAACAAAAGAGAGTATATTATGTTGCAACCCGAAAGGGTTTTAAAATCATAATCAACAAAAGTTAAGCTCTTAAAAACCTTAATAAAAATATTCCAAAAATCAAAGATTTTACTCAGAACCATACAGATTTTGCATTACCTGATCGTGGTGGAAGAAAAATGAACCAATACCAAAAACCATCAAGAAGTTTCACAACTACCCAGCTAAACATCAACTCCAATACTTCTTAGTTCAGCTTTCACAGTCATGCTTTCATTTTTTCATAGTCAAATTTTAACCAAAATTCCAATGTGTTGGACCATCCTCACTACCAACTATCTCATACTATAATTAGTATCACATATTCTTAGAATGTCAACTGAGTGAGAACTCAAAAAATTATAGACAAACAAAATATCCATGGTGGCTAGGGTTCCATTCTTAACCAAGATGGGTGAATCAAAAAAATATTTTTTTCCCTAACCAAACTTCTAGTCTTTTTGAAGACTTTAACAAAATAAATAATCATTTGAGATCCGAATACATCTCAACCAATATTGCCAAGATAAAAAATAATAATTCTTCCAAAACTATCAACAACTATAATATGAATAATCATAGTAGCACCAAAGTCAAAAATATATCGACCACTACAATGATAAAGAGCCCAATTTCACATGTTCAATGTGATTAAAATTAGCATCGACAATAATGTCAATTAAATAAGTCAATAACAATGTTGCTCAATACCTTTATCACTTTACAAAGTGATTGCTATCAATGCCATAATCTTATAAACTATAAACCATATAAGATGTCGATAATCTTAGTAAAGCCTTGAAAGAATGTATTGACAATGCCACAAAGACATGTGAACATCAAATTCTTTAAGACAATATCTCTTCATCTAAATGTACAAGGAGGATTTAGGACCCTTTTAGAAAGAAATGAATACATTGATTAACCTAAAATACTTCAAGTACATTCGATGTAATGTCAAGATGTCAAGATGTCAATGTAACCAAAATGAACCAAAAGTCATCTCAAGGAGCCAGATGTAAACACCATTATACAAATAAAGTATAAATATCATGACTACCTTAACACAATATAGTAGTGCAATAGAAGAAGATTAATAATGCACTAATATATCATTCAAATACAAAACCTAATAATAATCAACTGAGTATACCTGACTTGTAACTTTGAAGGATCAATCAAATTGTCAAAATGATAACACTGTGAGCATCATCATATATCAAAATCCTGTAACTGCATATTATTCACCAACCATATTTGAACAAACCAATGTAACTGAATATCATATCACTAACCAAGATGAGAATCCAAATCCAAATCCAAATCCAAATCAGAGAACTAGTTTTGTCATCAAGGACAAATCATAAACAACTGAAAGCCAACAAACTCCCCCTTTGTCCTTGATGGAAAAACACATATCATCTCTCCCCCTTTTTTCTTCAATGACAAAGAATGAAAGAAGATAATGTGAGATGCCATGAAGATAAGAAACTAAGAAGCCAACCAATTATCCAACACAAAAACAAGCTGCAAGTAGAGCAATATAGCAGCAGACTAAATATGCAAGAGAGATTTGAATGAAAAAATTATAGAAAGAAGTTCGCCCTGTCAAGAAACAATAAACATAGAAAGAATATGTGCAAAATAACAATGGATTGAACAAATTCAAAGAATGATATCAATCTATCTCTATTTGATGTTACTTTGCATAAATAGAATAGATAGATTCCTTCTTACTCCAGTACTTGAAAATCACTTTTATCATCTGCTATTAGTTTGTATCAAGAACCAATAGAACTCTGTCACATCTCTATCCAAGAACACCAATCTCATATCCAGATCCTCTGGCCATAAACACTGTGAAGAATTTTGTCACTAGACCAGTTTTATCTTGAAAAACATTGAATTAATAACATCATGAAGTTGTCACTTTCTCATTTGATCATTTGATACAAGCACCACCACTAGATCATATGACTGTCACAAATCATCAATAATCCTATCAACTATCCTTGTCCTGTCATCAGACTTCACTATCTTTGTACTAGTCAAACTATATTTACCCACACTTCCTTGAAACACTACTCCATTTTTTATATAGCATAGATTTGTTTGAGATATATAGACTACTAAGGTGAATGAATGCGAAGCACCTTAAAGAAATGAAGACCAACTACCTCACAATTATTACAGTCACATGAGAATGACACCATGTAAGCTATCACCCTACAAATCACTGTTCACTGTCTTTGAACAGTCACTTTTTTCATACAATGAAATGAAAGTCTTATAAGGTCTATCACACCATAAGAATCTGCACAACAAAAAGGTGAAAGATTGCACCACACATAATTAAAGGTTTTTTTCTCTACTTTACATATCAACTGCAACAAACAATCATGAAACCTAATGAAAGTCACTACTATCCTTAGTGAAAAACACTATTAAGAGTCACCATCAAAGTCAACATAGAGATATTTCCCTTTCCTCAAAATGCATACAAGTCACCTATCTAAAGAAGGTCTATCTGAAACAAGAGGTCTACTAGATCATCAACAACAAAAATCTGCATCAAACCACAATCACATATGTTGCTTCTTTGCTAAAGGACTGCTACCTATAACAACACTGTAATGCTACTCCGAGTTTTCTACTCAAACATGTACCTTGATTTTTAAGTGCTACACTCTTTGATCTTACTTCTTGGAAAAAAAAAATGTGATGCTCAAACAACAATAAGCAATATTTTCATAAAGCACTTCTTACCTCTACTTCACTATTAGAATAGGTTAATGTTACCACTATCAACAACAAACATACATATGATCACTTATTCACAGAAGGAGCATTGCATTACATCTTATTCATGCATAGCACTACACCCTAATAATTTTGCAAACTTGTTTTCTTTAAGAATCATCATTCATTTGAATCAAATAGAGTGCATTACCACTATCAAAGCCCCATAACACTATTACTATACATAAGCACTTCTCAAAGGAAATTTCCTTTTCAAATCTTTCTCCTATTCACAAAGTGTGAATTTTTACAAACACCTAATCACCAAATTACCAAGATCAATGTACAAGACAAGCTACCACAAAAGATGCATATCGCTTGAGATATCATAACATACTATCATCTCAAAATAGATCAGACCAAAACAGCACTACAAGGGCACTATTTTCAAGATAATGATTTCAATCCTTAAACACTGTCAATTGTAAAGGCAAAATAATTCTTGAAGAAGAATGGTCACTGACCATACACCATAAAATCACTACACTAAATTATCAATAGACTTTTTCCTATCACTATCATGAATGATGTCCTTATTTTCATATACAATTCAAATTACCACTAATTAGCTGCATTTTCTTACCAGCTTCTACATTCTTATTTCAAACCCATGTTGCATATATAAAAATATGCTATTTCTTTTAATGTTCATGTGACTTATCTATGCTTCTACACTTTGCATACATGTTTATTAGGGCACTTGCAACAACAACAACTCTGTATACCTTGAGATCCAATTGTGACATGAAAATTTGCATGAAAACCATTAAAGCATATCTGATCATGAAGGATACTAACATGTATAGACATTTTTCCATAAGGAGACTGTTAGTCATGTACTAAAAAGTCATCAAATGACACAGATATACCACTGTTGTTGTGTGTTGTCTCAACCACGAGAAAAAATTCTTGATAGCATATGAAGAGAATAAAACAACTTCTGACAATATGAAAGCATACCAAAGTCAGACACTAATAAAATGTATCAGGTATTTTCTGCATCTACCATTCATGATATTTAGCAATAAATATATATATTAGATACATTACAACAACATGTCAACCAAAAATTGTAACCCCAAAAAAAATGAGATCTTGTCTCTTGTACCATCTTCTTTGACACCAAATAATATAAGGAAGATACCAAATTGTTTCACTTGAACCACAAAGTAGACAAACTACACCAAAAATTACTGAAAAAACTTGTTCCACTACATCCTAAGACTCCTTAGGGATATAAAATAAAACATTGGATTACTCTTCCTAAAATCAAGCAGCCATTTAGATGCTAAGAGAAGATCCTTGTGCATCATGCACAAGATTAATTCATTCCTTCTCCTTTCCTTTGTTTCTCTTCCAAACCCTTAGAGATCCATTTCTAGATGGTTTCTCCCTACAAAACATTGCTTTATGACCAAATCCATTACACCTATAGAAAACAATTGGAGATTTTCACTCTCTTTTATCATCTTTTTGAAACAATGTATCACAATTTCTTGTAATATGACCTGACTGACTACATCTGAAGCATGTGACAATACCATAGTTCTTTTTCCAATCATTTTTCTTCACTTTAGTCAAACATGTAGATGCTCTATGGCCATATTCAAAACAAGAATAACAATAGCCTGAAAAAGAGTAATTATACATCATTAGTTTACCTTGCCAAGTAGGGGAAGATCTTATGTATCTGTTTATTCTATTCTTTCCTCATTTGTTGTTATTCTTGTGTTGTTTGCTACCTACAGTTTCAAGATCAACAACATGAAAATTTAAATCTACCTTTGTTCTAGGAGTTTTCCTAATCTTAGAGCATTGTCCTTCTTCTAAGCCTAGACCATCTTTGCCACTTGGATTTTTTTGTGCACCAATAATCTTATCCAAAGACAGATCTATTCTCATTAATTTTCTCATCACTTAGTTGTTTTGATGCTTTATCTATGTTCCTTAGTGAAACAAATTCCCATTCAAGTCTTTATATACTATATTATTTTACCTTAAGTTGTCTTTTAATTTCTTCCTCAATATTTCTAGCTTCTTCAACTTGTATCTTTGCTTCCACGAGATCTGAACATATATTTTCTCTGATATCCTTTTCTTGTTCAAGTTATCTCATTAAATTCTGGTTTTCTTTTCTAAGTTGCTTAATTGTATCTAAGGCACATAGGATTTCACCTTCCAAATCAACCTCACTTTGTTGTTCATGATATTCTTGTTCAAATTTAACTTCACCCAAAAGTTGATCTACTTCTACACTAGTTTCTTGATCATTTAAATTTTCATTTATACAACAGTTGTCCTAGATAGAGTGTCATCGCATAGTTAGTCATGAGATCTCCTTTGGGCATTCTTCATAGGCTCTGGTAATCTTGGTGACCTCAACCAAACCCTGGCCCTCATTCTCACTCATGCGGCATCAAATACCTCTCATAAGGACAAGATAGATGACCATGCCATTTTAGGCCTTCTCACTCATCCCAAGTCTAAATGAGCCCTTGTGTCTATGAGTGAGGGTAAATTATCTTGACTAGTGTGAAGGGAATCCTAATCATCTAAGTAAATTAATTTAATTATCACTTGATTAACTCACTTCTGAAGGTTAACTGGTTTACCTCTTTGGGCTTTGGCGCCTAACAAAAGCCACTCTTTTATTCGACAACATACACCCAAACAATCCACCAAGGGAATCACAAGTGCAAACAAACTAGGAATCATAACCACTCCAACTCAAGGAGGTAACAAATAAAAGAACTCACTTCAAACATCTTGGAGGCAACAAACACATAGTCCACTCCTTTCACAAGAGGCACAAAACATCCCCATTTGTGGAAACCGGGTAAATACTGAAAAGACACCATGCACTACCCAAGGGAAAAACACTGGTTGACATAATGAATCGACAACCCTCATCCTCTAAGGTTCTCTGGAAGACTTACAATTTTGGACTAACACTTAATCCCATATCCCACAATGCAACTTGACGGCATAGCTACAAAAGCATTCAAGTCATAATTCAAATCTAATGTTTAGATTTCCTAAATCCATACTCATCCAATAGGTAACGTTGACAAGTCAAAGGCATGATAATAGGTTAACTTCAAATAATCATTTAACCCTATTACATCTTTCATTATTGGAAATCTTAAACAATTTAAACTCACATCCCTTTGCAAAATATGAGGAAAATAAATCTAAAAGTCAATCATGAGGATATTACTATTTTTGGATATACTAAATCCATATCTCTTTCATATTCCAATCACAATAATTTAATTGCTTAAATAGAAAATAAATAAATTAAATAAGTAATTGCCTCCTCAATAAAACTCCTTTACTTTTAAAACGACCTAAATTTATGCAATTAATTTTTTTTTCAATTTTCTAACCATATTCTATAGCTCTTTCAATTCCCTATTTTAAACATGCAATTTCCTCGATATAATTAAAATATTATTTTCCTTATCAATTTTACCATGCATTCAATCCTTATCTTTTAAAACTCCATGCAAAACTAAATTACATGCACCTCAATAAAACAACATATATATTGAATATACTCTTAATTGAAAATACCCATGCATATATATATTAAATATATAGTAATATATTTAACTATATATACTTTATATTTATACATTAAATATTTCTACTAATATTTACAAAACAACAAATTGTTAACCCAAAATAAAATACCCTTTATTATTAAATTTTCCAAATTAAACATATTGAAATAATATGCAATATCTAATCACCACATATATACAGTATATATAAATATATAACCATATTAACATTTAACCCAAATTATATATATACATAGTATATATATAACAACCACATAATATATCAATATTATTAAACTCTCCAACTAAACCTAAAAAGGTTAATCACATGTCAAATAAAACAAAACGGAATAAAGTAAGCTCCATTCAAATCTGGGAGGAGAGGGGGTGGACGGACAACAATTATCACTGTAAATTTCATTTTAAAAGAGAAGGTTACTGTGGGGAGGGGTGGTTGTCACAACTGACCCTATCCACATGTATTGTGGAGAGGAGCAGTTGTCACCGCTGAACCTCTCCCAAACTAGCCACGCCAAGGAGGAACAGGGGAGGGGGCTGCGGAGGTCTCCCTCCACAATTATCCCCTCATGGGGGCTGCTGTGGAGTTAGCGCCTCCCATGCCTCCCCTACCATAAATTGGAACCCCCACACAAAAGCAAGATCCGGCGACAGTAATATAAAGTACAAAAAATTCAGTTAACACCAACCCTTAATTAAGGATGCCATACGAACGAAAAATTTCATATTTTAAAATAAAATTCCATATCTAAATTATATATAAATGTATTATACGTTTATAGGTATGTATATATATATTTAACAAAATATATATATATTTAATCAAAATTTCAACTTCAAGATAAATTGAAGAAATTTTCCTGAAACATTAACCTACAGGTAAAATTATGCAGATTTTCCATAGAACATCCAAATTTCACAGAGGTTCAAAACTAAATCTTACAATCAATTTTCTTGAATTCATAAACAATAAAAGAACAAGAAAACTAAAATGGATCTAAGTTATAACCATAAGTTTTCAAATCTTCTAGGTTTCTCCACCTAATTTCTACAGAGGCTTTTGAAATTTATTGATTTTCTATAGAGGTTTATTCAATCTTCCCCAAATTCCAAATTAATTTAAATCTATTTTCCATTAACAAATCCAAATTCCCAATGAATTCAACAACATATTATTTAAACAATATAAATTTGTTTTAAACAAACAAGAATAAGAAAAACATAGAACAAAACCTGGATTTTGAAGCTACAAGAAAAGATGAATTTCTGATGCAAAGCCTCCTCCAAGTATCTCACAAATTCTCTTCTACCATGCAATGAATTCAATCCAAAAGCTCAACCAATTATAAATAGACTTTCCTCAAATCGATTCTACAATAAAAAATTTCTTCAAACCCTTCTCTGTGCAATTTTCCCCAAAATATTCCTTCCAAAATCTTCTCTCATAATCCATGAATTTTCAATAATCTCATATAAATTACATGTTATATCCACTAAAATCATTACACCAATTAAAGCATGTAAACTAAAGCATCAGATAAATCAAATCACATCACATAATATAGTCTATCGCTCAATGAATAGCAACCAAATACACACACAAGATAAAGTATTTGAATATCCAGAAACATAAATCAACACAAAACAAGGACACACTGTCCAATCTAGAAAGAAAATTGAAGGGGTGTTACATTCTCCCCCCAAGGGTTAGGCTTACTCTTGGAAGCTTGCAAAAACCCCAAGTGCAAACTCCATACAATCACACGTAACCAAGGGTTCCAAACTGAACCACTCCATACCTCAACACATAAACAACAACAACCTGTGTCGTATACAACTTAGCCAAGTACACTGTCAATCCAACCAAGACAACATGGTGAAACAACCACCAACCAAGTCTCCAAAAATGCATAACCATGGATTATGATACATAATACACATATGTACCAATACACATCACCAAAAATCATCACAAGACTACACAAAGGTCCATCTGGACATCGGAAAGCAACATACCAATCCATGATAGAAGGATCCATGAACAATTAAAACTAACCATCTCAAATATATCAACATCACAATCAGTGGCTTGATGGTGTTAGGTCATACATAAAGTGAAACCATCCGAACAAAACCACCATGACCTGTCTCTTATTGTGTAAGGTGATTAGCCTCCAAGAGATAGTCATCACACAAAGGTGAGTAGTGGGTCTTAGCTGCATAACAGCCTCACATACCCCCATCCTCAATGTTTCTTGCATCTACTTCCTCGTACACACTCACCAAGTCTGTCCCATACATCCTTGGAGAGGAGGCACAATACAACACAAAGGCGACATGAAAACAACAAAGATAATTAGCTTAGCCACCAAGTTCATAAAGAATAGAAAATTAAAGTTTAATTTCAACACTAATCCAAAAGTATAACCACTAGGGTTATAATAAATTAAGATCACAAATCGTGGCTAAACCTTCACAATCAAGTATGAACAAAGTGTCGACCCTCACAATCAACTGAAAATTCATCAATAACCCAAAGAAAGTTCACAATCTTTAAAATTGCACTATACATCACTATGTGACTAAATACTAGCCACCAACGAGGAAGGAGGAAACAACATCCAACTAGAATGATAATAGCCCTCATGTGATGTGGAGTGAGTCCATCACACAAGTAGGCTAACCAAGACAACCTTATAGGAACTTCCAATTCTATAACCCATGGGATACGTATCATAACTTTCCAATCATAACCTTTTATCAGGTTTCTTTCATGCTACTCTCTTCCTCAGAGTACATCATGCTAAGATAAAAGTCATGAACATGTGATCACTTATCACTCCACTAAAAAATCATAGGAACAACTTATTTCAGTACCCAAAGATATCTCCTCTTGTAACTCACCATTCTAATTCATTTCAATCAACTTGTCCCAAAATTATTTAACACTACTGTAATGAATAACTTTTATAATGACTTCATTTGGCAAGCTATTAAAAATAGCATTTATAGCTCTAGCATTGTATTCAAGAGCTTTCTTCTCCTCAAGTGTGGAAGGAGATGTTGTAGATGTAGTGCAACCTATTTCTACTGCTGCCCACACATCAATCCCCAAAGAAGACAAGTATGTTTCCATCCTATATTTCCACAAAATAAAGTTTGTTCCTTTGAACTAAGGTGTTCCAAATCTAGGGTACTCTATCATTTCAGAGTTACTGTTAATGATCCTCTTCCTCATTACTCCTCATATTAGATTCAAGCATAACATGTTGATTAGTATTTTGTTGTGAACTTCTTTTTCCCTTATTCCTTCTACTTTTTTCCATATCAAACACAACACTCCAAAACCAGGAATCTTTTAAGTTGGCTAGCTCTATACATCAACATCAATTGAAATCAGATATGTTTCCATAAAAACACATAGCATGTACCTTTTAAACATAAGTACTTTCTTGAGTTTGTGTCATGTTTTACAAACTCCCAAAACCAAAATCAATCCTAGGTGGATTATACCTATATGAAGACCTTGTGCTCTGATACCACTTGTGGGAAGACTAGAATCACTGAGAGGGGGGGTGAATCATCAATTCATGTGAGTCAAAAAATTTAAAACTCCAAGGATTTAATAGAATTTTCAACTACAAGATCAAAATGACAGCTGATTGAATAGAGTCATCTTTTGCATGAACAATATTGTGATTGCATTAACCATTAATTAGTCAAATGAATAACATTAACATAGGTTAAACTTAAGGTGTTTCATATTTTCACATGTATCAGAGCCCAAATTAATAATAGAACCTTTTATGCAGGAAACTTTGACACAAACAATGACAGAAATGAAAGAATGATAATTGACAACCTTTCAATGTATTTGATGGAACATTGATATTAGATAAATAAGAAAAATCACACACATAAAACCACCACATAACATAATATATGTCGTGAATGGAAAAACCTCTTGGGGAATAAAAACCACTCAAAAAAATTTCTCTTTATTCACTTAGAGCACCAACTCTACAAAGTTCAAGAGAACCAACTCCACAAAATTTAGGAGCACCAACTCCATAAATTCCAAAAGCACCCACTTCTTAAGATACAGGAGCACAAACTCCTTTACAAAGCATAACAACAATAGTGTACTATCAATACCCTAGAAGTATAATTTACAGTCCTACAATCTCAATAGTAGACTATAAATATTTTCAATAAGCACATTGAAGAATGTTATATGAGAATGAAAACATCTTCCTTAAATACAATAATCTGAGAATCACTGCGATAAATATTTTCAATGCAATACAACTTCTGATAAGTCTGAAGTCTCATATTCTTCTTCGAGATCACATAGAAAAATGTCTAAGATATATCTTTTAGAGGAATAATGTGAAATATCCTCTATAAGAAGTTTCAATAACTGTAAACCAACTCGGGTTAAGAGCTTTTAAAAAACTCTTTTAACAAGTTTAAGCAAATACATCAATCCCATAACAAAAGAGAGTATATTCTGTTGCAACTCGAGAAGAGATCATCCAGAAACCCTAAAGGGTTTTCAAATCATAATCAACAAAAGTTAATCTCTTAAAAAACCTTAACAAAAATATTCCAAAAATCAAAGATTTTACTCAAAACGATATAGATTTTGCATTACCTAATCACAGTGGAAGAAAATTGAATTAATACTAGAAACCGTCAAGAAGTTTCATAACTACCCATTTGAACAACAACACCAATACTTCTTAGTTCAGCTTTCACAGTCGTGCTTTCATTTATTCATAGTCAAATTTTAACCAAAATGCTGATATATTGGACCATCATCACTACCAACTAGCTCACACTATAATTAGTATCACATATGCTTAGAATTTCAACTGAGTGACAACTCAAAAAATTGCAGACAAATGAAATATCCATGGTGGCTAGGGTTCCATTCTTAACCAAGATGGGTGAATCAACAAATAAATTTTTCCCTAACCAAACTTATAGTCTTTTTGAAGACTTTACCAACAATAATAATCATTTGAGATCTGAATACATCTCAACCAATATTGCCAAGATAACAAATAATAATTCTACCAAAAGTGTCGACAACTATAATATGAATAATCACAGCAGCACCAAAGTCAAAAATATGTCGACCACTGCAATGATAAAGAGCCCAATATCACATGTTTAATGTGATTAAACTTAGCATCGACAATACTGTCAATTAAATAAGTCAATAACAATGTTGCTCGATACCTTTATCACTTTACAAAGTGATTTCTATTAATGTCATAATCTTATAAACTATAAACCATATAAGATGTCGATAATCTTAGTAAAGCCTTGAAATAATGTATTGACAATGCCACAAAGACATGTGAACATCAACTTCTTTAAGACAATATCTCTACATCTAAATATACACAGAGGCTTTAGGACCCTTTTAGAAAGAAATGAATACACTGATTAACCTAAAATACTTCAAGTACATTCGATGTAATGTCAAGATATCAAGATGTCGATGTAACCAAAATGAACCAAAAGTCATCTCAAGGAGCTAGATGTAAACATCATTATACAAATCAAGTATATATATCATGACTTTCTTAACACAGTATAGTAGTGCATTAGAATAAGATTAATAATGCACTAATATATCATTCAAAGACAAAACCTGATAATAATCAACTGAGTATACCAAACTTGTAACCTTGAAGGATAAATCATCCTATCAAAATGATAAACTATGTCAACATCATCTTATATCAAAATCTTGTAACTGCATATCATTCACCAACCATATGTGAACAAACCAATGTAACTGAATATCATATCACCAACCAAGCTAAGAATTGAAATCCAAATCCAAATCAGAGAACCAGTTTTGTTATCAAGGAAAAATCATAAACAATTGAAATCCAACAAATGTAGCCAAGAAGCTTCCCCAATGGAGCCCCAAAGACACACTTTTTCAAGTTTAGTCGTACCTTATATTCTTTGAGCCTATCGAAGATGTATCCCAATACCTCTATGTGCTCACTCCTTTTCTTTGATTTTTCCAAAATATCATCCACATAGTCTTCAACTATTTTTTGGATCATATCATGAAAGATGAGGGTCTTTGTTCTTTGATAGGCTTCTTCTACATTCTTTAGCCGAAATGGAGTCTTGTTCCAAAAATATGTTCCCTATAGACAAGTGAACACAATTTTGTGTTGATCCTCCTTGGTTATCATGATTTGATTATAGCATGAAAAACCATCCATGAGTGATAGCATCTCATGTCCAGTAGTTAAATCTCTGAAATCTATGGATATTATGATAAACCTAATGGGTTTGGAGACTAGTACCAATTTGGAAACCCACTGAAGATAGTCAATCAGTTAGATAAATCCAACATCAAGAAGATTTTGTAAATGAAGTTTCACCAAGGCTTTTATTTGAGGGTGCATCAAATAGGAATGATTGTAGGCAACCTCCATACACATGACATTAAATTCTTTGACATGATCCATAGGACTTTCTCTCCCTTTGAATTTATCAAATTTACAGACTTCAAAACTAGGAGGGAATGGTACCTTTGCAATGTTTCAGTCGAAGGGATATGGGCATAGTTTTTGTTTTGTATGGGGCTTCTTTAGTTTTCCTATCTAGATATCCTGCATTTCTTTGTGCCTTAACTTATGACGCTACATCATCTTGGGGATTTGGTAGAGGAACATATGTTGCATATTGTGGAATGGTGGATGAATTGTACATGGGATTGTGATATGATGCAATGCTTTATGGTGTGTATGGTGGTGTAGGATATTGTGAAGGTGATTATGGTGGAGGCATATATGTCCCTAACATGTTTGGGTTGATGATGTTTTGTTGAGGGTTATATTATATATCCCATTGTTGTTGTGTGAGCAATTGTTATTGTTGGGCATACTGTTGAGCTTGTTTTTGGGCTTGTTGTTGTTGTTGGGCCACTAGGGCTTGATGTTGGGCTTTTCGTTGTTGTTGTGCAGCTAAGGCTGCTTGTTGGGCTTTCTGTTGTTTCTCTGCTACTAAGGATGCTTTTTATTGTCGCTATTGTTGATGTGCTGCTAAGGTTGATTGTTGTTGTGACTTTAAGACTACCTACTATTGCTGTTGTTCTTCTTCTTCTAAGGATTTTTTTGGTTATTGTTGTTGTTGGATGGCTTGCTGATAAGCCTATTGTGCTTGTAATGTAAAATTGGTTAGTTGTTGGGACATCTACGATGGATTTTGGCTTGTTGATGAGATGTTGGTAGTTCCCTTGGTTTATCATTCCTTGTAAGATGGTGGATTGGGATGGAGGAGTATAAATTTGAGGTCTCATTTGATATTTCATGGTGAGAGGGACTGAGGGGAATGATAATGATGGTGCCATTAGGTATTTCGATGGTAATGACACATTAGGACCTTGAGTCCATTGATTGAAATGGTTCCCTTGATCGATGTTTTGGGGATTTCCTTGTGTTTGGGATGTGGCCAAGGTATTATCTTGGTTGATGGGGTTTGTGACCAAGGGGTTGTTTTGATTTGGGTTGATGATAGATGGGTTTGATGTGGATGGTGGATTGACTTGAGTAGCTTGGGTAACCACTTGTTTTGATGTTTTGATGGGGTTGTTGGAACCACTTGTTAAGGGTTTTTTTTGTGTGAGGGTGTTAACTTACCCTCCTTGTCCTATTTGAGGTAGTTGGTTCACATTATTGGTGCAATCATAGTAGGAGGGTCCTTAAAGAGAATAGTCCAAACCATGCATCAAGAGTCACACAATAGAAGAAATGTGAAATATGGAGGCAAATACAAATGCAAACACTCTTATTATCATAAATATTGATTACAAATAGTCTGCCACATCCGGGCTTATAGATTTGGTGCATAGGCTTGTTTACAACATGCTCAAAATATAGTGCTCATACATGCGAGAAAAAATCTTATAGATCAAAATCTATATACATCTTATTCTATATTACTTGATTTTCCCTTAATATGATGATTCAATACTAGCTTTATATCACATCCACGGGTTGAGAAACATCCGCGTCAACCAAAGATCACTACAATCTCCAAGAAGAAAAGTGTAACATGTGCAAGAATAGGTCGGCCTCAAATATGAAATTCATCCACACTAGATGTGTATGGTGAAGTGTGGACCTAAGTGTAAAGTCGGGGACACTCCATAGAAAAAATCTAAACACACCATGATGATCCACATGTCATGGGAAATATCCACGATCGATCAAACTAGCCATTAGGTTTTGAAGTTATTTCGGGGCCAGTCCCAAAAACTATCACATACTCCGAAAGTGATAACTTGCTAGAAAAAGATCTAATTGAGCTGAAAACTTGGAATACGAAAAATGAACATGTCCACAATGAAATCCTAGGTATGAAATATCTTGCGAGCAAACATGAAGAAACATCAGATCTACCAACTCGAACAAGAACTAGAACAAAACTGAATGAAAATATTTTTGGTCGATGCTAGATTACCAAGAACCAAGGATTCTCCTGCATCAGACATCCATGGTTAATGAAAAGTGAGCCTCGCACTAGGAAGGGGCCAATTGAAAACCAATACAGTCTACCTCAGCCTGAGAAATCTAAGAAGAATCCTCCACCAGTCTACCCTTCCATTTCACCAGATATTCTTTGTATTGTCTTCCACAAGTCTTCCTTCCATTTTTGTCATCTAAAATCTCTTCTACCTCATCTGATTGTTGCTTAGGAAGTTGTTCTTCCAACTTCACCTTTCTATCTTCACTGAATTCTACTTCATGGTACTAGTGTAGATCTACAATTTTGAATATAGTTGATATACCCATGTCATCTGGTAACTTTCGATTTTCTCTCCAAAAAAACATCTCAACAAATTTCCCAAAATTTTGTTCACTACCTCTATCTATCCATTTGTCTGTGGGTGAAAAGTATAATTGAACTTTAAATCTGTCTTCAGTTTCCTCCAAAGTGTCCTCCAAAAGTAACCAACAAATTTTGTATCCCTATCTGAAACAATCCTCCTAGGTAATCCATGCAATCTAACCACTTCTCTAAAAAAAAAATCTTCTATATGTACTACATCTATTGTCTTCTTACAAGGTATGAAATGTGCCATCTTAAAAAATATGTCCACTACCACAAATACTGAATCATTACCTCTTTGTTTCTTAGGCAAACAAAGTGTGAAATCCATGTTGATATCCTCCCAAGGTCTTTCTAGTACTGTCAAAGGTTTATACAATGCAACATTCTAACTACTCCCTTTCGCAACTTGACACTTTGCAACTTTGCACAAATTTATTGAAATCCTTATGAATCTGTGGCTAAAAGTAATTATCACTCACCAACGCTACTATCTTGTCAATTCCAAAATGTCCTACCAAACCTCCACTATGTTTCTCTTTTACCAAGTTATCCCTCATTGAATTTTGGGGTATACACAACTGGTTTCCTCTAAACAACATCATCTTGAATGAAATAATCCAACCATTGAATTTTATCCTCCAAAATTGGTTCTTTATAGGCTCTCCAAGAATCTACAAAATTTGGGTCTTCCTTATACAAGTTATTCAATTCATCAAATACTAATACCTCCACTCTCATCTGTGCCAGTAAATTCCTTCTTCTACTCAAAGAATCAACAACTCTATTTGAATTTCCACTCCTATGCTTCAAAACAAAAGTATAACTCTACAAGAACTCTACCCATCTTAAGTGTTTTTGATTCAACTTACCTTGACTGTTCAAATACTATAATGCTTGATGATCTGTATACAACACAAACTCCTTAGATAACAAGTAATGTCTCTACTTATTCAAGGCTTGAACTATGGAATAGAACTCCCGATCATACACCTAATATCTTCTCCTTGCATCATTCAACTTCTCACTGAAATAGGCTATAGGTCTTCCTTCTTGACTTAACACTACTCCAATTACATTTCCACTTGCATCACAATCCACTTGAAATACCTTATCAAAATCAAGTAAATCCAACATAGGATGCTCTGTCACATTTTGTTTCAATAGCTCAAAAATTTTGTTTGCTCCAGATGTCCATCTAAAATCCTTCTTATCTCCCCTCATTGTTTCTATCATAGGGCTACAAATAGAACTAAAAATCCTAATGAACTTTCGGTAAAAGCTATCCAATCCATGAGATGATCTTAGCTCTCCAATTCTTTTAGGTTTAGACCATTCAACAATAGCTCTCACTTTCTCAGGATCCATCTTCAATCCATCTATTGATATCACAAATCTCAAATATACCAATTCTTCCTTCATGAAACTACACTTCTTTATGTTTATCAACAACTATTCTTCTTTCAACCTCTGTAAAACTTGTCTTATGTGCAACAAATGGTCTTCCCTTTTCCTAATAAAATAAAAATGTCATCCAAATATACAATCACAAACTTACTTAAGAATTTCTTCAATACCTCATGAAATTACTAGGTGCATTTGTTAGTCCAAAAGGCATCACCAACCATTCATACAATCCTTCATTTGTCTTGAATGTTGTTTGCCACTCATCTCCTTCTCTAATTTTGATCTGATGATATCTAATCTTCAATTCTATCTTTGTAAAGTACTTAGCTCCACTCAAACAATCCATAATGTCATCCATCTGAGGCAAAGTAAATCTATACTTCACAGTGATCTTGTTTATGGCTCTAGAGTCTGTACACATTCTCCATTATCCTTCTTTCTTTAGTGCAAGCACAACAGGTATTGCACAAGGACTTAAGCTTTCTTTGATCAAACCTTTCCTCAACAATTCTTGTACTTTTCTATTCAACTCTTCATTTTATTTTGGTGTCATCTGGTGTGCTTCTCTATTAGGGAAACTAGCTCTAGGAATCAGATCCATGCAATGACTATTACTCCTTATAGGTGTTAATCCATTAGGTACATTATTTGAAATGATAGCCTCATATTCTATTAGCAAATATTTTATCTCCTCAGGTTTTCCTTATATATGCTTCAATTCTTCAACCTTCTTAGGCACCAAGGAATAGCACATGTTCTCATGTCTCAGTCCATCTAGAAATCTTCCTCCATCAACTAGATAGATTCTAGTAGCCATACAAATCTTAGCCTTAGGAACATCTTCCAAGGGTAAAAAAGTTTGCTTCATTCCATTAGCAAAAATGGTGTATATTCTCTTCTTTCCATCATGAATATATTGTCAATCATACTACCAAGGCCTTCCCAACAAGATATGGCATACATCCATAGGCATAATATCACACAAATCTTCATCATGGTAATTTCCTATCTTCAACTTCACCAAACATTGTTCACCTACCAGTATCTTATGCTCATCTTGAATCCAAGCTATCTGATATGGCTTAGGGTGTTTCAACATTTCCAACTTCAGTTTTTTCACCATTTGTTTAGAAGCTAGGTTCTCTGAACTCCCACTATCAATGATCACTTTGAAACATTTACCAGCTACCTTGCATCTGGTCCTGAACAAATTCTTTCTCTACAATGGTTCTTTCTCCAATTCACTTTGACACAACACTCTCCTATTTACCAATACCTCTCCTTCTTCCAGTTGATTAGATGATCTAGCATGATCCTCCTCAACAAAGGTTGTTCTTATATTGTTCTTAGTTTTTTTTGCTTATTTCCCCTATTTGCATTCAAAGGCTTTATGTCCTTCTCCACCACATTTAAAACAAGTGCCCCTACATATTCTTTTCTCTTTTCCTCTGTCATATTTTCTATGCCCTTCATTTATGTAACCACCATATCCTCCTCTTCTATAAGAATTTCCATCATCTCTTCGATATGAATTCCCATTGTTACTGATCTCCTTATCCTTGTTCTGATCTGCAAAAGTTCCTCTTCCTCCTCCAATGAATATTCTTCCTCTCGGAAATCTTCCACCTCTTCCTCTCTGAAATCTTCAACCTCTTCCTCTTTGTCTCTTTTCATGTCTTTTATTCAGCTTCTTTTCTACTTTTAGGGTGCACTAATATGCCTCTTCCATACTCAACAACTTAATCAAACTGATCTCATCTTGAATAGATGTCCTCAAACCATTCACATATCTAGCTACTTGTTCAATATCATCATCTGAATGTCCAGATCTGATATTCAATTTGAAGAATTCCTCAGTATACTCTGTCACACTGGATTCTTTCTGCTTCAAATTATGCAATTTCTTGAACAAACTAATCTAATAGTCTATAGGCATAAACTTTGTCTTCAACTTATTCACCATCCTATCCCATGATCTTATCTTCTCTTTTCCTTTTCTTTGTCTATCTATCTGCAAATGTTCCCACCAAAGGGATGCATGCCCTCTCAACTTTTTACGAGAAAATTTCACCTTCTTATCATTAGGGGTACCTTCAAAATCAAATTATTTATCCATTTTTTTTATCCAATCCAATAGTTCATCTAAATCCAACTTACCATTATAATCAAGTGGATTGAAATGTGGCTTAGTGTTTACTCTGGTTAGGGCTCTTATGAACCTCTCTTCTCCCTAATCAAGGCCAGTTTTCTCTTCTCTTGCAACTTCTTCTTGTTCTTCTATTTCTTCATCACTTACATCATCAACTAGTCAACCTCTTCTCTAGGCCATTTCATCTACTTCTAATCTTGCAACAATTCCTCTCAACATCTCCATTACATTTGGGTCTACATTTCTACGTGCTCCATTTCCTCTACAATTTCTTCTTCTTGCCATATCTGCACAATTCCTCTGCAATTGTAGGTCGGATCCTCAATCTTCCACCCTACAACAAATCTTCAATAGCACTATGCAACTTTTGATGATCTCGCAAGGAATGAATCTCGCTCTTATACCAATTTGGTGCATTCACGGTAGGAGGGTCCTCAAAGAGAAGAGTCCAAACCATGCAGGAAGAGTCACACAACAGAAGCAACACGAAATATGGAGGAAAATGCAGATGCAAGCACTCTTTTTATCAGAAATCTTGATTACAAACAGTCTGCCACATTTGGGCTTACAGATTTAGTGCACAAGCCTGTTTACAATATGCTCAAAATATAGTGCTCATACTTGCGAGCGAAAATATTATAGGTCAAAATATATATAGATCTTATTCTATCTTACTTGATTCTCCCTTAATTTGATGATTCATTACTAGATTTATATCACATCCGCGGGTCTAGAAACATCTGTGTTAGCCAAAGATCACTACAATCTCTAGGAAGAAAAGTGTAATGTGTGCAAGCATAGGTTGGCCTCAAATCTGAAATTCATCCACGGTAGATGCATATGGTGAAGTGTAGACCTAAGTGTAAGGTCATGGACACTCTATAGAACAAATCTAAGAGGATGAAGGATGTTAATGAACTTGTGAATCTTTAAGGTAGGCTTGTGACCTTCAAGATAAAATAGTCCAGAAATGATAACTAACTTAAATAAGTGCATGGAAAATGATTCATTTCACATAAAAAATAGCTAAGTTAGGGTTTGGATTGATAGATATCTAAGTCCAAAGTGTTGGTGTGTTCAAAATTTTGAAATTTTTGGTGAAGTTAAAAATGAAAGATGGATGAAATGTTTGACCCAATGTTGACCTAGAGTGAACCTTTATTTTGCAAGAATAAGGTGGTGAGAAACATGCTAGATCTCTAAGGTGATCAAACCATATAAGCTTAATGATTAAGGAGAAGATCCTATGAAATATGTAGATTTGGTTAATCTATGAAATAGCATATTAAATTTCTACTTATTGATCTATCTTGGTTGCAGTGATTCTTTAAGATATGTCTCCAAATATACTTTGCACTATGATGTTTAAGTTTGAAATAGTGGCATGTAGACCTTCTCTTGGGGATTTTAATTTTTGAGAGATCATTTAGAGAAGCACAAGATTGTGAAAAAAGAGGATATTTATTGCCACATACAAGGAGGTTAGATGTTCCTTTCAACCTATTGGTATTTTTTCCAACTAAGCTTTGGAGCTCTCTAAGAGGTATCCAACCTCTGTATTCAAGAATCACCAAAAGCTAGTGGCCAACACAACGGGTAAAGCTTCTTAGGTACTTACCCCTACTCTTTAGGCTCTGTGGGACTAAGGAGGGTGTTCCTTATTGTGTTCATTTGATATTCAAGGCCTCAAGAACACTTCCACACATAGATTTGTCCCAACTAATTGCGAACACACATTATTCATCAAAGGTTTGGCTGACCTTTACATAAATAATCATTAAGTTCTAGGAACACTAGTATGTACGAGACTTACATCTCAGAATGAATAAGATTTGAATCAAGTATTGTTCTAACCTTGAATCCATAGCTAGGAATTTTTTGATTTATTAGATTACAAGAATTCCTAATAAATAATCTAGTGCCTCATCAAATTGGGTAGAAGGAGTCAAGCATGAAATACTCTGTCATACACAAAAAATTTACCCCTAAAATGAATGGACCATTTTCATAATGTATTACATCACAAAAAATCATAGTACTTAAAGTATTACTTCTTACCAAATTCTCATAGACCTATGACTCTCTTCAAAGTATTTAATTAACTCCTTGAGTTAAGATAAGAAACAAAATCATACACTCAACTGAACCATTGAAGATAAATGAAATGATACTTGATATTTTCATTTATAGCCTATAACAATTGTACACAGGAGAGAACATACTTTAATTTTATAGATTTTTTTCGATATCAATAATTTGCATAAAACTATTTAAGACTATTTCATACATAACCCATACCCAAGACAATTAGCTAGCAGACTCGTGAAGAATTTTGCATTATATCCATTCCCTATATCCTACCTAGACCTTTCTAGATTCAAAAATATGAACTTTGTAATGAGCCTTGAAATATATTTTATAGCACAAGTGAGAAACAAGCATCAGGCTCATTATAGCTACATTTCACAAAATTTCATTTCAAAACAAAATTTCATCTGCATTTCAAAATTCTCAGATGGATAGATGTAATCATTTACTGAAAAGGGGAATCAAAATGTAACAACCCACAAACCCAGTCGGTGTCACCCCACCCATTGCAAAATTCCATGAAGGCCTTGTTTTCCATATCCACATCAAACCCCAAAAAATAGCTAGCATCACACTAAGACCAAAAGAAGATAGACATCACTACCATCAACTAGAACCTGAACCAACAATAGGGCTATGATACATGCAACCACTTCACATTTTTGCCATAGTAGGAGGCAAAAAGGAGGCAAAAAAACCACTCCTTCTTCCTCACCAACACACTTCTCAGCACTAGAATCAACAACCTTACACCATGGCATTGTAGAAATTGGAGAAACCATGAGGACCTCTTCATTCACACTAGCCATCTTGGTTAGAGCCATAAGGAATTGGCCATAACCAGAGTTAGTCTCTATATCACCATCACCGGAACTATCAAAGATGTCAATGGGTGAATTCTACCTCCCCAGATAGCCCCGACCGTACTGCAACTTGGTCTTTGGTCTCCACTCAAACTTTGTAGACCTCTTCTCCTTGCCAAGCACCACCTCCTCCGCAATTGCATCTTGGCCTTTCAGCCGAGAGCCACACCTGGTAACAACTGGGATGAGCTTCGTGTATTCCATCTTTAGGCTAGGAGTGCCTTGAAGATTACTCTACTCATGTAGTGGCACATCATCGTGTGACCTTCAAACATTAACTCTGGTAGACCTACGCATAGATAATGAAGAAGCAGATGACCTACTCATCTTGCATCAATATTTGAGACCTTCATAAGAGAAATCACAAGCCGTAGAAAATTATAGACTCCTAATTGCTATGACAAAAATGATGAGCCTTAATCCATATTTATTGAGAAAATTGATGTTTTCAATCATCAATGCTCCAAGAGTAGCACGAGTGAGTGAGTGATTATCGTTGGAGTCTATTTCATCACTGTTAATTCCTAGGTACATGGAAATTGTCATACCATTCATCATAATTGCTAGGAAGTAGCTCTTCACACACATTAAGATCAGGTTGATATCTTCTGAAGAGCATATGTCATTAATGCTTGTCATTTGGAACATCCAAACGACCATCACATGGCTATTTTTATTCTTCAAATGTGAGCCATTAATCAACTACTAAGATGACCCTTTGGATGACTCAGATCGAGTCAACTATGTTTGAAAATTCCATGTTGTCGCATGGCAAGTCCATTGACCAATGTTTCTTCCCCAGTCAAAAAACACATCCACCAACCATGAGCCCCATCTTTCCTTCTTATGCCACTAGCAAAGTCCATGTGTCACCATCACACAGATTATGCAAGGTGTTAGGTAACATTATTTAATACTCTGCATGACATGCTTGCTATGACTTAGATTAAGACTAGATGCTATGTTAGAGTTGTCAATCCACCACCAACTAAGACCATGGCAATAGTGGGATTGGGTCCCACATGAATTAGAGGATGCATGGTGCAATCACACACATTGCACGGCCTAGCCAAAGTACATTTTTTAAATGTTGCACGGTGTGTGCACAAGGCTTGGACCTTAGTCGTTTGATCCAATGGCTCAAATTTTTTGCACATGTATAAATCATTTGTTATAAAGAGGGGTCCATGGGTTAGGTAACGGGAAATGACCCCTCAAAATAGATTAAAGACTTAGGACATAAGTCTTTAAAAAAACAAAATATTTCGGGCCAACCATGAAATATTTTGATTTTAATAAACACTCAATGATCGGTGGGATTAGAAAAAGGGGTTGGTAATGAAAATGGGAAATATGACATAGGTTGTAACTCAGACAACAAACAACTTGACATAGGGGGTCAATGCAAAAACATAACATGAGGGTTTAAGATTCAGAAATTTTTGAAACAAGGGTATCAAACCCTAAAACCATAAACCAAACCATCAAACACAAGGGTGAAAGATTATTAAAATTGTCATGGAACTAGCTAAACAATGCCAATATTTTAAAGTTCTATCAATGGCTCCATCTCGGGGATGCATACCCTTGGTGGGTATGGCGAGAATCTAGATCTCAGGTAGAAGAAGACCAACCCAAAATACCAAAACAAGAGCTTTTCTAGACAAGACAAGCAAACACAAGAGGAAAGAAAAAAATCACACCTATAAACAAAATTAACATGACTATAAAAAGTTTCCTCTATTTAGAAATTTTGTCCAATTCCACTAGCCTCAATTTGTAAGCCTAGTGCATCAAGAGTTTCCAAGCTTTGGAGACAAATATTTTCTTTGTCAAAGGCCTTTCTTTCACATACCTGCACTGGATGAGTACTCATACTAGACAATTCCCAATAATCTACATCATTATGATGGATACCAATGATCCCACATGCCTTAGCACTACCTTGTTTACCAACCTCAAGCTTTTCATGTTGAAGTGGAAAAAACAAACATCCATATTATATTTAATCATATTCACTCTATATATCAAATTGAAAACCTTCAAAAATATTGTGTATCAGATTAGGCCCACAGTCTCCTAAAGAATCAAAAATGAAAGAAACAAATTCAAGAAGATCTTCACCCTACCTCACATAAATGCCATCCTTGCTGAGTGAGATAAAATTCATAATGATACCCAAAAGGTGAGGAGAATCAACAAAAAACTCAACCGCATATTCATCTTGGCTGATATCATACCCAACATCAGTTGGCTGCCCAACACATGAGCCAAATTTTCATTCATCATTGGTGAGCTTCAAAGCCAATCCATAATCCACATGTGCATCATAGTATGCAACTCCATCACTAATTGTTGAGGCTCTTCCTTTGTTAGTGCACACATCATTCTCTAAGCATTTTCCATTAGACCCAACATTTACACATTGAACAGTGACACCTTTGTCCTCATATCCTTCATCTCTTTCCAATTTAAAGTGCTCTTCTTCTCATGCATGAAGTATTTGTAAGTTACTCTCATGAAGAGAACCATAGTCTTGGGAGAAAAACCCAAGGACCTTGATCTCCCCTTGATCTTTGGTCTCATCCTCCATAGTAGTGCCAAATGTGAAGGTTTCATAAGCATTTCCATCAATAAACTTGATAGTGCACTGCTCATAACCATATCCCAACCAAACATCCAAAGCATCATCAGAATCCTTAAAAAGAGGATTATTCCTACACCAACCAGGGAATTCATCTTTAGAAACTGGCATAGATATAGGTTCCTCAAAAAGGGGGTTTTCTATTACATGTATTTTGAGCAAGAGAACCTTTTCTCCCCTTATATGAGAGTGCAAACTCTACAGCCCATCATCACACTCAAAATACTTGCAAACTTCTGAAAGAGGGTCTCCCTTCATGTGGTAGGGGTAATCATATTCAACAAAGGAAAGACTTGACTCTGTATCATCACAACCACCACAACATGATAATTCATCAATAGTAAGACTACATTTAGACCCCTCAGACTGAATATCATAGTAGCTGTTGTCAATAACCTGATCATCAAAAAAACGATAAACATTATCAAAATTAAAATCATAGCTATTGATTGAATCACTTAATGGTGTAATCATTTGGACCTCATCCAACTCTTCATCCTTCAATACCTCCCAAGATCCTGATTTAGACACATCATACCTTTCATCACAATAGGGGTCATCATCCTCATTACTGTGGTAATTATTTGCCCATATATCACTAGTGAATTGGTTGCAATAATTATATTTTGATTCATTTTAATCACCAATTTGCATTATTTATTGATCTTCCGTAGCAGGATTAGGATCACTATTTCTCAAAAGCATTTCATGTCGTACATGGTTGCTCCCAATTCATTCTGCCAATTTTATCTAGTCAATTATTTGGCCTAGACTTTCAAGCTTTAATTCTTGCGAAAACATACTTTTTCCCAACTGGTATATTTCACAAAACAAGTCAATGCACATGGACTCTTTAGGCCTGACATTTTCTAGTATTTCCAACAACACATCCATAAACCTATGGAATAGGTCATGGGACAATTCACCTTGACCTCTTCTTATATCATATAATCTTCTAGCATGAGAAACATGATTATGCCTACTTGAAACTTGTGGACATTTCACTTGGGGCTCACATGAATTAGTATACTGCAGTGATGGAGAAAGTGGGATAGCAGAGTCCATATCTTCTTGGTATGATTCTTCACTAGTTGATTCACTGATTACATTTGCACAAGATGTGCCAGAGTGACCAAAATTAGCAGTTAAGAATCCTTTCATCATTGAATACTTGAGATTTTTTTCAATATCCATAGCAATTTGATATGCTTGGTGCAATGTAGTGGTCTCTTTATCTCTTAATAGATAGCTCATATTTTTGTCAAATGCACCTAAATATACAACCAAAAATTTAGCATCATTTGGTCTTATACCTTCAGGGACCTCTCTTATGATCTTTGAAAATCTTAGATTCAAAGAAGGGACTAACTCATCCTCCTCTTTGTGGATGTCCATAAAAATTTTCCTCACCAGGCTTGGGTTTACTCTCTCACCAAACTGTTCCATGAATGCTAGCTTGAATTCATAACAGGAATGTATTGAAGTAGCTGGTAGAAAAGAGAACCGATCCCTTGCATCCTATAGGATTTTAAGGTGAAATCCTCAAACACCCCAGAATCACTTGCAAGACAAAATAACTTCCACAAGAGAGAAATGGCAGAAATATTATTCTATCATTAAGATGCAAGAATGACAAATTCAATATGGAAAAGTACATATGAAGCCTTGCTTATATAGGAAAGGTGGTGAAAATACTTCCAAGAGGTACATTAACTCCTACTACCCATAAAAGGTGGGAGGTTATCACCTACTTGGTAAATGGAAAAACATGTGGCATAACCTCCTTAGGTGAAGACAAAAAGGAGGTGGCACATAAATCCAAAAGAGGGTGAGAAACCCAACTAACCCATAACCTATGTAGATAAAAGCAAAATAGTGGTTATGAGAGGTGGCACAACATGCCAAAAGAGGATGTGTAACTCAACTACCCATGTGGGGAGAGAGTGACACATGTAGTTGTATTTTTCCACATGTGCTCATATTACCATGTCTAATAAACCTAAGCAAGCTTAAATAATATGTGTAGGAAAAAGAAACACCCCCTAACATAAGGAAAATAAAAAATCTACACCAACACCCCCCCTTAAGCGTAGCTTAGGTGGGTGAAAAGACAAAAAGATGGGTCTTGGTTACTGGGCCATGTTAGGTACCCATGTACATGCAATGCAAATGAAATCTCTCACAAATGGAGAAAATGAGAAAACCCAGTGGGACAAAACTCCTCCCCAAAAGAGAGATAAAATACAATAGTGATATCCATCCCAAATCCAATCAATCTCTATCAAGTGTTTTTAATTCTCTAGATCATCATTGGATGCAAGAGAAGTGCATATTTTGCTTTCGAGAAATGATTGAGATATCTGCTAACCCACAACTCACAACCAACTCTGATTGCATGTAGGAGTTTAAGCTGAACTCCTCAAACACCCTAGAATCACCTGCAAGACAAAATAACTTCCACAAGAGAGAAATGGCAGAAATATTATGCTATCATTAAGATGAAAGAATGTCAAATTAAATATGGAAAATTACATACGAAGCCATTCTTATATAGGAAAGGTGGTGAAAATACTTCCAAGAGGCGCATTAGCTCCTACTACCCATAAAAGGTGGGAGGCTATCACCTACTTGGTAAATGAAAA
The DNA here is from genome assembly GCA_007115665.2 of Sequoiadendron giganteum. Classification (NCBI taxonomy): domain Eukaryota; kingdom Viridiplantae; phylum Streptophyta; class Pinopsida; order Cupressales; family Cupressaceae; genus Sequoiadendron; species Sequoiadendron giganteum. The sequence goes on from CM021100.1 coordinate 17,113,897, forward strand.
AACATGTGGCATAACCTCCTTAGGTGAAGAAAAAAAGCAGGTGGCACATAAATCCAAAAGAGGGTGAAAAACCCAACTACCCCAAAACCTACCTAGGTAAAAACAAAATAGTGGTTATGAGAGGTGTCACAACAAGCCAAAAGAGGATGTGTAACTCAACTACCCATGTGTGGGGAGAGAGTGACACATGTAGTTGTTGTATTTTTCCACATGTCCTCATATTACCATATCTAATAAACCTAAGCAAGCTTAAATAATATGTGTAAGAAAGAGAAATACCCCCTAACATAAGGAAAATAAAAAACCTACACCAACACATCCCCTTTTAGAGATTGAACAAATAATTTTATGACATCTTCAAAATTTAATTTATAGTCTCCCATCATGTCAATGAACTATTGCAGATGCCTACTTGTTGACTCATCCTTTGTACAACTAAACTTAGGTATCTTTTCTCTAATTTTAGGCGGTATGTCATTTGGATAATCGTGAATATTACTAAAATTTAAAGCACTGTATCTTTTAGTGCTAAATTTTCCTTGATATGACAAAGGATGCCTATTATGCACCATGCACTCATATTTATATTAGGGTATACAACTTGATAAGGCAATATCACCTTGGTTTTGTAAACCTTTCAAGGTTTTATCAAAGATTAGTTCAAACTCCCTTTGTACCTAAGCTCTCAAACCTTTACAACACAATTTTATGTCTATTTTAATTAGGATTTTAAACATGACATGATTCTTTATTACAACTTATGAATTTCATGTTACATTGTAGAAACATGCAAAATTCAACTAGAATTTACCTTTATTTGTGCTTCTTCACTTAATTTGGAACCAATTACATTTCTATTCTTGAACACTTCTCATAAACTACTTGCTAAATCATGAAATATGTCTATGAGAATACCTAGAAATAGTAGCAACTTCTGAATTCTTCTGTGACCGTAACCTTGAAGATCTAGAATTTATACATGCTCTTCATTAGGCTCTAAAGCCAGAGTTGCCACCTCCTTTACAGAGGACTAAAATTCAAATAAATATGAACTCCTTTCATAACTAAATCTTGTTTTGGGTTGTCTCCTCTAGCAGAGTCATTCATTAGTTCTTTGAATTGTGCTACAACCAAAATCTTTCCAAGTTCAAAACCTTTCAATATCTGAAAAAAATATTCAGATCCGCCAAATGCTTGACTCTGTGATGCTACAATCTGCGACTGGGATTCCTTCTTTTATAAATTTCTTAGAGCTCTCCCTAGAGGAGTCACCATTTATGTTGGTGTTTTTTCCAGTCAATCTTTGGAGCTCTCTAAGAGCTAGCAAACCTCTGTATTCAAGAATCACCAAAAGCTAGTGGCCAAAATGATGGGTAAAGCTTCTTAGGAACTTACCCCTACTCTTTTGGCTCTATGGGACCAAGGAGGGTGTTCCTTATTGTGTTCATTTGATATTCAAGGCCTCAAGAACACTTCCACACATAGATTTTTCCCTACTAATTACAAACACACATTATTCATCAAAGGTTTGGCTAACCTTTACACAAATAACCATTAAGTTTCTAGGAACACTAGTATGTATGAGACTTACATCTCAGAATGAATAAGATTTGAATCAATTAATGTTCTGACCTTGAATCCATACCTAGGAATTTTTTAATTTATTAGATTATAAGAATTCCTAAAAAATAAGCCAGTGCCTCATCAAATTGGGTAGAAGGAGTCAAGCATGAAATACTTTGTCATACACAAAAAATTTACCCTTGAAATGAATGGACCATTTTCATAATGCATTACATCGCAAAAACTTACAGTACTTAAATTATTGCTTCTTACCAAATCCTTCACAAATTCTCATAGACCTATGACTCTCTTCAAAGTATTAACTAACTCTTTGAGTTAAGACAAGAAAAAAAATCATACACTCAATTGAACCATTGAAGATAAATGAAACGATACAAGATATTTTCATTTATAGCTTGTAACAACTATACACAAGAGAACACATGTACTTTAATTTTATATTTTTTTTTCATTATCAATAATTTGCATAAAAACATTTAAGACTATTTCATACACAACCCATGCCCAAGACAATTAGCTAGCATACTCATCAAGAATTATGCATTATATTTGTTCACTATATCCTACCTAGACCTTTCTGGATTAAAATCCGACCTCTATAATGAGCCTTAAAATCTCTTTTATAGAACAAGAGAGAAACAAGAATTGGGATCATTATAGTTACATTTCAAAAAAAATCATTTCAAAATAGAATTTCATCTGCATTTCAAAACTCCCAGATGATTAGATGTAATCATTTACTCAATAGGGGAATCAAAATGTAACAACCCACAAAACCAGTCTGTGTCACCCCACCTATTGCAAAATTCCATTAAGGTCTTGTTGTCCATATCCACATCGAACCCCCCAAAAAAAATAGCATCACACTACAACCAAAAGAAACTAGACATCACCACCATCAACCAAAACCCAAACTAGCAACAGGGCCATGATACATGTACCCACTTCACATTTTTGTGGAGGAAAAACAACCACTCCTTCCTCACCAGCACACTTCTTATCACTAGAACCAACAACCTTACATGGTTCCATCACATAAATTGAAGAAACCACAAGGACCTCTTCATTCACACCAGCCATATCGATTAAAGCCATAAGGAATTTTCCATAACCGAAGTTAGTCTGTGTATCACCATCACTAGAACTATCAAAGACATCAATGGGAAAAAATTTCCTCCCTAGAGAGCCTCAAACATACAAAAACTTGGTCTTTGGTCTCTGCTCAAACTTTGTAGACCTCTTCTCCTTGCCACACACTGCCTCCTCTGCAATTGCAGCTCAGCCTTTCAGTCGAGAGATGCACCTGGTAACAACTCGGATGGGATTCGTGCATTCCATCTTCAGGATGAGAGTGCCTTGAATATTACTCTACTCATGTAATGGTACATCATCATGCAGCCTTCAAGATTAACTCTAGCAGACCTACACATAGATGACAGAGAAGCAGTCGACCTACTCATCTTGCATCAATAGTCGAGACCTTCACAAGAGCAATCAAAAGCCACATAAAATTTTAGACTCCTAATTTTTGTGACAAAAATGATGAGCCTTCATCCATATTTATTGATCAAATTGATGATGTCAATCATCAATGCTCCAAGAGTAGCATGAGCGAGCGAGTGATTATTCATTGTCATCTATTTCATCATCGTTAATTCCTAGGTACATGGAAATCAATGTACCATTCATCATAATTTCCAGGAAGTAGCTCTTCACATGCATGGAGATCAGGTTGATATCTTCTAAAGAGAATACACAATTAATGTTCACCATTTGCAACATCCAAACAACCATCACATGTCTAGTTCTATTCTTCAAATGTGAGCCATTGATCAACCACTAAGATGGCCCTTTGGATGACTCAGATTGAGTCAAATATTTTTGAAAATTGCATGTTGTCACATGGCAAGTCCATTGACAAATGGTGTCTTCCCTAGTCAGTAAATGCATCCATCACTCATGAGCCCCATCCAACCTTCTTACGCCACCAATAGAGTCCATGTCTTGCCATTGTGCATATCATGCAAGGTGTTAGGTAAAATTATTTAATACTTTTTGCGACACATGCACTATGACTCAGATTAAGACCAGATGCTACATTAGAGACACTGATCCACCACCAGCTAAGACCATGGTGATAGTGGGATTTTGTCCCACATGAATTGGAGGATGCATGGTGCAATCACACACACCGGATGACCCAACCAAAATACATTTTTTAAATGTTGTGTGTTGTGCACGCAAGGCTTGGACCTTAGTCTTTTCATCCAATGGCTCTGATTTTATGCACACGCATACATAATTTTTTATAAAGAGGGGGCCATGGGCGATGACCCCTCAATATAGATTAAAGAATTAGGATATAAGTCTTTTAAAAAATAAAATATTTTGGGCCGACCATGAATTTTTTTTATTTTAATAAACACCCGATGATCGGTGGGCTTAGACAGAGGGGTCGGTAATGACAATGGGAAGGATGACATAGGTTGTAACTAGGGCAATTGTAAACCTGACACAAGGGGGTCAATACATAAACATAACACGAGGGTTTAAGATTCAAAAATTTTAAAACAAGGGTATCAGACCCTAAAACCCTAGACTAAACCATCAAACATAAGGGTGAAAGATTATTAAAATTATCATGGAACTAGCTAAAAAAAATTATTTTTTTAAAGTTCTATTGTTAGAAACCAAGATCACCTGCATGCAATCACCTATCACATGCAAAAGACATGCAAAACCAAAGAAGATGTTCTGTAAACCTCAAAGTAAAGATGCATTATTGAGAATCAATTATTACAAAGAGATCAATCCTTATGAAGGAGATCAAGAAACCCTAAAAGGGAAATCCTAAATGAAACCTTAGTGTGCACACTTAATAATTAATCAATTATTAATGTGCCTAAGTTTAGCTTAAGAAACTAAAGGAATAAGTGACTTAATTAATTAACCAGTATGATATAATTAATTAAGTATAATAACTTATTACTCTAACACCCCCCCTTAAGATGAACTTAGGAAGAAGCTAAAACACTAGAAGAATATGCATGCAAGTAAGGATGGGTCCCGACAACTAGGCCTGATTGGGTACCCATTTACAAATGCAAGAAAGAGGTAGAGAAGGAAAACCCAGTGGGAAAAACCCCCCTACAATGAGATGACATGCTGCAAAGAAGCATTGGAAGAGCACTGTAGAGTAACATTGGAACTACAATCTAGCAAGCAAGGAAAGATACTTTTGTCTACAAGAAACCATATCAGAATCATAATGATGCAACAAAAAACCCGATGCCATAGAACACTAGAAAATTCCAAACAGGAACAACCCTGGAATCTATGAAGCAATAGTCGATTATTGAATGAATGTATTACTGAAAACAAAGTGCAAAGATGCAAGATGCACCCTCCCAACTGCCAAAACATCCAAGTAATCTCCAAACAACCTATTGGGCCAAATATGGACTAAGCAATCAACCTAGGATAGATACAGAAAAAGTGCATGGACAACAACATAGAGCTCCTCAATACCTTTCCAACGCCGCAAAGATAGCGAAAATCAGAGATCGTGGCAAAAATTTATGAGCTCAGAAGCATAAAATAAAAATATGATTTCAAACAGCAATAAATACATTAAAACAGAAAAATACTGTAAAATAAACTACACCACAGGAAAGTTCTTGGAACCAGCTTTTCGACGATATGTCGTTTGTCCAATTTCAATATCGTATGCCTAAGTTATGCCAAAAAGAAAAAAACTGCTCCTTTAGGGAAAATTAGGGTTAGGAGGGGGCAAAGAGGCCATACGGCCGCTGACATCATCCATTCACGAGTGTAAATTTGATGGCCATTTGGCCATCGCCGCAAAAACTCGGCCCCCTTGTAAAAAATTTGACGGTCATAGGCATTGTTGGGCAGTCAAGGCGCTGGGGTTCCCGGTCTTCAATAGGACAGTCGGCTAGAGCTAAAGAGGTCGGGGGCTGGGCGCATAGTGCCCGGTCCCCCATATGATCAGAGCAGGAGCAGAGGGCCTGCGGGGGCTGAGGAGGTGGGTGGTGCAGCGACAGCACAAATCTTTTGTATTGGCAGCACCGAAATTATTAAAAAACCATGCGGTTTTTTATATTTTTTTTTCAAAGTTCGTGCCTCCTTGGCAAAATTTTTTTGCCTCAAAAACCAATTGCTCTAAAATTGATGATTTGACAGGCATTTGTAAGGTTTTGGGGTGCTGTGAATGCAATGGTGATGTTTGTTTGAGCCCAAAGTGTCCTGAAAAAATTGGCTACCCCCATATCTTGCAAAAAAGATGCCTGTAGAAACCCCTGCACTAGAAACTCACTAAAAGGCCATATCTTGAGATCACGAATAGGCAGCTGCAAGTTTGGAGCTTTGATACCATGTTGGAAACCAAGATCACCTGCATGTAATCACCTATCACATGGAAAAGGCATGCAAAACCAAAGAATATGTTTTGTAAACCTCAAAGTAAAAATGCATTATTGAGAATCAATTATTACAAAGAGATCAATCCTTATGAATGAAATCAAGAAACCCTAGTGTGCACACTTAATAATTAATCAATTATTAATGTGCCTAAGTTTAGCTTAAGAAACTAAAGGAATAAGTGACATAATTAATTAAACAGTATGATATAATTAATTAAGTATAATAACTTATTACTCTAACATCTATCATGGCCACAGTACCATCTTGTTCCTATTGTTCTTCTATTACGTTTCTCCACTGGATTGGTGTTTAGTTTATTTCAAAAGTGAAGCTTCTCAAACTACTAATTATATCCATTTGGTCTCCTTCAATTAGTTCAAAGCTTGGTTGAATTATAGTAGGCATAAGGTTTGGTTGTTTAATCAAAGCGATTAGATTCCAAATGGTCATGTGGGGTTCAATTTTTCAATTAATCTTGCTTAAATGAGTTTTTTTTTACCACAAACACTTGTCTTTCTTAAGTTTCCAACTAAACGTCTATGTAGAAAACATCATTCATTTCACAAAGTCCATTTTGTGAAAAGGATGAAGTTAGGGGCATAGTTACCTATGTTAACTTTGGTATGTATGGTTTGAGATGTAAACCAAAATATTTAGAACTCTCTAAGGATAGAAATCCTTAGGACTAGAATCAATATCAAGGTTTTTTCAAAGGGTTTGAAATTTTGGGAAAGATCATTGATGTTTGTTTGCAATGTTTTGGAACCAAGAAAGTATTAAATTGACTCACAAGCATGAACAATATTAGTTCAAGTGTTTACTTCTTAGTAGGCTTACCATCATCCCTTAAGAGATGATTAATCCGTGAACATGGAATGGACAAATAGGCTATGTCAAAGAAATGCAATCTCTTGACATGCCAAGAAAAGGAGTCTCTTCTCCATTTTCTTTATTGCCTCAACCAAAAATCAAACATGGTAAGTAACTTCTTGGAATGGTACTATTCTAATGCACTACTTCAAAATACACTTAGGAGGAATGGTTAGCCACTACAAAAAAGGTTCTTAATTGAGACTTTTAGGATAAAATGGTGCTATACATGTGGTGAATTTACTCAATTAAGAGACTTCCCAGCCCTTAGAAACATCTAAGGGTTTTAAGATATCACAGAGATACTAGAGGAGACTTTCATTAGTATAGTTTAACTACACCAATTGGTTAATGAATTTTGTCACAAATTATTTCTATATCGGACCAAAATGAAAGTACTACTTGGGTCGTTCCCTCTCACAAGTTGGGAGGCAGACCCACAAAAGGTAACATATGTTTTAAGCTTAAAAATTATTTTTATCACCCTAGATTTCCAATAGGTGCAAGGGAAGAGGATATGCGCTTCCAAGAAGAAAATTATACTTGTGTATTTCTCTTCACCCAAGACCACACAAAGAGCAAGGGAAGAGGATACACACAACAAGAATACACAAGCAAACCAGACACATATTCATTTTAACCTTGACAAGCATAACGAATTTTTTTTAAGCACCAAATGAAGTGTTTTAGATTATTTGTTCAATTTTAAACCAACATTGCAAAATGAGGATGTGAGGGTTCAATTTTAACCAATTTTAACATTCATTTTAAACCCAAAATAAATCTAGTTTGGTCCTAAAACGTGAAATAAAGCATCATAAATGGGTTATAATCGCCCCATAAGTTTTGGAACACTTTTTATAATTATACAATCAAATGATGATATGCTCCTTCACTTTGAATTTTATTTCTCAAACCTGCAAAACTAGTTAGCCTAAAAAAAAATGAGAAGTTAGTGCCATGTTAGCAATCAAATGAAATCAAAAAAATAAAATACATGTGTAAGGTAGGGGGACCAACCACACCAAGGCTCCAGATCACACATAGTCAAGAGTGGAGGGCTACCCTAACTTACCTCAAGCTAAGCGGGTGTTTTAAGTTGATGATAGAGAATGAAGAGCACTCTCAAGTACTTTTATCACTCTACTAATCCAAATGCCTAAACAAGACTAGATGAGTCAATTTCTAGAATCTGAACTACACCTCAGATAGCTCTCTATACAACCAAATTTTTTGAAATATAGTGTGAAAAAATGGAAACCTATTAACTATCTAGCTAATGAGATTTAATGAGCTAAACTGAATAATAAAGTATGATAAATAACTATAAAGAAGGTAAAGAAGGAAGATGAAAACAAGAGTGATGAATACCAACTCACTACGAGTCCAGTTCGCTAGTGTGCTCCACACACACCTACACCTACACACAACAAAGAGAGGGAAAATTTTGGTGTTGTATAGGGGTTTCGCTCAGTCAAACCCCTAATTTTATGTTTCCATCTCCACAGACAGCTAGGAAAGCCATGAGATAGAGAATGCAATAAAGAATACAATGGAAAGAAACCCATAAATTACAAAAGCACTATTCTATATAAATCAAGAAGTAATATACCTTCTCATTTGAGGTTCCCTCAAACACATAGAGGATGATGAAAAATTGGTAAGGTCTATGTTTTCGTAATGATGAAGTAGTCCCTTGGGACACCAAGTCACAACTCCAATGGTGGAAAAAGTGCAGCAAGATGGATGGAATTGCTCAAAGAAAATAATGTGAAATGCTAAGAGAATGAAGTCCAATGCTCAACATATCATAGAAGTGAAATGGATGCATTTGAAGATCAAAATGGGAGGGAAGGAGCCATTTTTAGACTGGTTGGTCGACATTGAGGTATCATGCTTCATGCCCAATGGAGAATGTAACATCCCTACAGGTGCTAGGGGTAGGAATCTATCAGGGATGACAATGTGCTATACAGATGTCGATGAGTCATGCTCGTGTCCCCGACAAAAAATACCCCATCGACACAAAATACAAGCACCAAGCGGATGCAAGGCAGATGGGTGATGTGAAATTTTGCATTTGCGTTTGATTTTCTAAGCTAGAGGGATGTAAAAGGGGAATTTACACAAGGGGTGAAAATTCACTCCTATACATTTTTCCCCCACTATAGTGAGTATGAGTGTCATCGAATGTTTGATAAAGTAGATTAAAGAGTTTGGAAATGTATACCTGAACCATCAAGGAAGTAGACTACAATCTATTGAGCTTGAAAGTGTAGGCTAGGAAAATAACTCCATAGGTACTCTCTCTTGAGGAGGTTTAAACAAAGAACTTTGTAGCTCCTTAGAACTACAAAGTTGAACAAACAAAATTGAAGGCCCACAGACAAACAATGGGAAAATCCCACAAGATGCAAGCATTTCATAGGTCCTCAGACCTACAAAGAAGGAACCCCCTAGGTGCTCTCTCTTGAAGGAAGCCTAGTGTGAGGGGACTTCATAGAGTCGGACTGGAAAAAAGCTTCACAAACGCACCTACAAATCAACATGTTAGAAACAAAGAGCAACCATGTAGGAAAACAAGTAGATAGTCACACAGATAGTCGAAAAATATTGAAAGAAGAGCTTTCAAAGGGGTCCCTTGGGAACCCTTCAAAATAAAATGGGACCACTCAAGGGACGCGTTGCTTGAAAGTGTAAGAATATTTTTTGCAAATCAATTAAACATCAAGGAATCCTTTTGAAAAATGTTCACTTCATCATGGAATTCAAAAGGAAATATGTTCACTTCATCAAGGAATTCAAAAGGAAGAAAATTCCACCTCACGAGGGAATGACCAAGGCTTCTCTCATAGGAAAATTTGCTCCCTCCTTGGAGGAATTTTTTTCAAGTTCTTTCTTTGCGAACCCATGACGAAGGAAACACATTCCGCTAAGGGTCCTTGTTGAGAATGCAATTTTGAATAATTTGAAAAATGTTTTGGAAAGATCTTCAAGAAAAGATTTATTGGCCGTTGAATGTGTTTTATGAAATTTTGAAATTGATATGATAGTCCCCCCCTTAGGATGGTGTGTGTCGAAAACAAGGCACACGACATCCTAAGGAGAGAAAAGAAAGAATTAAAAAGTGATGTTATGGCCTATGGAACATAGCAAGATGTAATCATGGTAATGTTGTTCCACAAGCCAAAGACAACACATGAGAACCACAATATCACAAAGCAAGCATGAAAGATATGAGAGTAAACGTGCAAGAAAAGAAACACTAACACTATGAACAAAGGGCATAGGGGTAGTTTGATATTTCAGGGTCAGAGTTGCTCATAAGTGTAATAGTAGTATATAAATGAACTGTCATCAACCCCCTACTATATCAGACCATATGAAGAATGTATAAGAAGACAAATTAAAAATAAAAAAATGGTTCAACATGGAAGGGAAGCCTAAATTCCCCCAACACTTTGCATCATCCCTAATTTTCAAAAATCAATACACATAACAAAGGAAGAATGATGCCACAAATAGAGGAAGTTTAACAACAAAAAAACACTCCTATATCCAAGCACCTACGAGGGAAACAAGGGTCATATAAGAACACATAACACAAGCATGGGGGAACACAAGAACACACACAATCTACACTATAGATAAAGAAGAGGTGCCCCCTAACACTCATCAACCAAGAGGTCACCAACCTCCCAATCTAGATCATTATACAGGGAAGGTGAACGAGCTTGCAAGGGAAAATTTTCAAGGAGGGAACCATTTGACCCCCCATAACAAGAGCCAAGAAAGAAGGTCATGCGAGGTCTTCTCTACTCATCTAACTTGGGGTAAAGGTCAATTATTTCGTGAAGGTTGCTGAAAGGGTCATAACCTCATCCAAACAGTTAAACATGCACTTCATGGGAGTTGTCGACCTCCTACAATGATTTTAATAACTAAGCCTTTAGAACCATGATTCAGAGATTGGACATCTGACCTAAATAGCCATCTTAACCATCATGAAGGTACATTTAAATTGTCAACCCAGGGACGTGAACTTGAAATGGGTCAGCACAATATGTGCACTAGGAACTTCAAAGTAGTCACCTTTGTTCTATAAATAAGAAAGACTTAATACTGAAAGTAAATTGTATGAAAGGAAACAAAGTAAATGCTGAACATCACTCAATCAAATCTAAACTGAATATGCATAATAAGAAGGAAAATCTGAACATCAAACAAGAAGATACTCTGCTCACTTTGGTTGTAGGAATAGTCACATAATGGAATTCTAGTGGTTGGAGGAATAGTCAATGCTAGAATCTTAACTAAGTACAAAACAAAAACTAATACTAATCTAACTAAACTAAAGGAATGGATTACTCACCAAGTGGGCCCCCTTGGATGAGTATCCTTGAAACTAATGAAAACTTAGATACTCAACTCAAAATCTTATTTCATTCATTGGAAAATGCAAATACACAATTATGTCTGATTATTAGCTTGTACAATAACTTGGTGATTGACTCACTAACTCGCTAACTCCTAAGGAAGGAGGATCCAAACCTTATTTGTACCAACTAAACAAGGCCATCAACTCCCACTAACTAAGAGGATGCCATTTAGGGAGAGTAGAGAAGAGAGTGGAAGGGCGGTTGCACATGCAGGGGAATCTGTTCGGACATGCATACCCAAACATGGAATCAACCATTGTAGTAATGCCCACAATGCTCAATGCCATTAAATATCGGTACAAAGTAGTTACATGCAGCTGAAATGGGAATCTTTCGCTATCATCCCCAGTTTACCTTTGTGTGACACCTCAACCTGACCAGTTGGTTACTATGTTTCTCAACTTAGCATTTCCAATCATGTCTTCATGGTAATGTCAGTACACATAATAATTGCATAACTATAACCACCTTAAAGAACATTCATAAATCATATGCAAGATTAATATAAATGGTCCATATAATAGGTAAATATTATTTAAACTGGCAGCAATGAAATTAATCCAAAATGTCTTATGTTTGAGAGAAACTATATAAAAGTGTCAGCATATAATATCAAATTACGTGGTAAATTTAGAAAATAACAAGAGATTATACCCCCCAACTAGGCCAAAAACTAGACTCATCACTTCTCCCAACCTAACATTTTTTTGGTCCTCCAGTAGTGGAAGAGTTATGATTTTGCTTGGTTAAGGCCCTGAAGTCTGCAACTGATAACTGTCCAATTTCGGTGTCTGTCATGGGTGAATCATGATTCTTGTAGAATGCTCCCAACTTATCAAGTCTCTTCCATCTTTTTTTTTCATCTGCAATGTCATACCTGTAGAATCTAAACTTTGGTACAGGCCATAAGAGGGTAGGCGACTGAAAATTCACGGGAATCCATTCTCGCCCCTTGGTTATCCCAAGATGGATATATCTTTAAATTCTCTTTATTACAACAACATAGTTGTGGACCAAATTTGGTTCATCTTGTTTTAGCTCATTAGTCAATAGGTTCCATCTTTGGGATAGATATCCCCTCATAGTGTCCTCTTTTGCTACAGTTTTCACCTCATACTCACTGTAAATTGCCTCAATCCAAGGCATAATCCTCTTACCATAGCTCAACTTGAAGATAAATCTATTCTAGTCTATATGAATATCTTTGAGGTTCTTTGGTTCAGCCCTGATGGTCAGGGGAATATTGGATTCCCCCTTCTTATAAGCATTGTATTGTTCACCCCAGCTAATCTCATTTTGTACCCAAGACATAAATGCTCTCAATTGGATGTCCCCAACATAAGGTAGGGGGTTCTAGTCTTGGTATTTTGGTACATAAAAGTTGTGTAAATAATATTCACATAATAATTTTTTCATTTTAGGGGAAGCAATCCTATAAGCATTGAAAAATTTGGTAGGAGTTTTAATGGAGGGGTTTAAACCTGAGATGATTCTTGACATTCTTAAGGAGAGATATTTCTCCTTCAAGTGCAAAGCATAAACCCTTGAAGGGGTTTTGCATTCCAAGATTTTTGGCATGAGGCTTGCAATGTCGCTTACCCTTTCCTTCAGAAAGACAATTTCCTCATTCTTCTCTTTGATCATCTCATCCATCTCTTGGATATCCTTTTTCAACTGTTTCTTCTCCTCTTTCCATTCCTCCTCTCTTCTTTGTATTTCTTTCCACAAATTTAAAATTGTTGTATGCATTGAAAAATCAGGAGGGTTATGGATTCCTACCAAGATTTTCATGGATGGTTGCTTCCCATATAGAACTATCTGCATATATTCAGGATGTCCCAATTCAGGCCATAGAGGTATGATTCCTCCTTCCTCCTTTTGTTGTAGGGCCTCTTGTTCTTATTCTGGTGGTGGTTGCAGGAACTCCTAATCTATTTCCTAACTTTGTCGCAGGAATTCCCACTCCTAGTCTTGTTGTAGGAACTCCCAACTTTCTTCATGTTCTTGAATCTCAACTTCTTCTACAATGGCAACAAGATCCGCCAGGGTCATTTTTTCAGCCTTATCAAATATATCTTCTTCTTGTATGCTCTTCTACTCTATTGGAGCTTCTATGTTTTCACATGATGTCCCACCAAGTTCAGGATTTTACTTTGAAGGCGAATCAACAGCCGACTTTGATTTCTTGAGAGGGCTCTAGATGAATAGTGCCAACCTTCCTTTTAGTAGGGCTTGGTGCCTCTCTTTTTAGAGGTTGTGTTTTTTATTTTCCTTTCTTTTTCCTCCCTCTTTTGTGCCCTTGTTTTTATTACAATTCTAAGTGGAACATCATCGTCATTAGAATCTGATGAAGAATTTTCTTTCTCATGCTCATTATTAGAGGAACTAACATCTATAGCCTTTTCTTCAATAGGAGCATCCACACCAACCACGGTTCTGAAATTCGATTAGGCACGGTGCATCCTATAACAAAGAATCATGAGTTGAGGGCTCATTTTGAATGAGTCTACCTCCCATTGTCTATACTCAACTTTTCACTCTACAAAATTACCTTATGTAACTATCAAATTCTTTTTTGCTTGCTTGCTAGCTGAATTGTCGACTGAATTTTTCTTCACTCTATTTTTAGCAATTAACATTTGCATTTTGAGATTATGACAGGGTTAATAATGGAAAGAAATGGTAATAAAAGGGAACCATAATGAGAGGAAATGGCGGTGGCAGTTTAGTGTCACATCACACATGCGAGTCATCTTTAATTTTAAATTTTGAATCATCTTAGCAAGATTTGTTGACGTAGACAATCATGCACCAACATGTGGTAATATTTTTGCATCTTTCTTACCCCTCCCCCAACCTAAATTTGGACATGTGTCCACACATGTGAGATGGAAATATTGATTTGATGGGGGGTTTAAAAAATTGTGTGAACATTTATTTATCGTACAATGATTAAATGAAATGATCTTAAAGATAATTAAGAATGCAATTAATGTGCACATACCTGAGTGTGTACAAACATGATTGTAATGGATTCATTGCAATGATTAGGGAGAAATTACTAATAGCATTGTTAAGAAATAATTGAGCAATTAATGGCGATGAAGTGGAATGGTGCGAGGTGAAATGAAATGATGGAAGAGAGAAAGGTGGTATAGATGGGTGGATGGGTGAAGAAATGGAATTCTAAAAAAGTAGAAATCTTTATTACGAAAAGTACGTACCTCATTTAGTCAGAAGGAGGGGAACTAGGTCCATTGCCTTCGACTGCAAGAACTCCTTGGTTGCAGGAACTATACTCGGGCATTGCATGCTAGATAAACTGTTGCAGGAACTCTTTGGAAGTTGACCTATGATATAATCTGAGACAGTGCCCATTCACTAGTAATTTGAATTCGATAGGATCAATGGTCATGAGCTACACAACTTCATTGAGAAATACCTCAGCAACTTCATATGGCCCTAGCCACCTTGTCTACAATTTTCCTACATTATCTTTATACCATGAATCATAAAGTAATTCCTTGTCACCTGGCTGAAATTTATTTTCTTTGATAAATCTGTCATGCCATTTGACTCTTTGACTTTGCACAATTTCAATATGGTGCAAGGTAGATTTCCTCATCTCATCTAATTCATTTAGTTGCATAATCCATTCTTTTTGTGCCTCAAAAATTTCCATCCCCAACTCCATAGCAATTCTGAGAGTCTTGTGCTCTAATTCGATAGGCATGATGGTTGTCTTCCCATATAGTAGCTCAAATGGGGTGAAGCCTATAGTTGTCTTCCAGGTGGTCCAATAAGCCCAAACTTCTTCTGATAATCTATTTGCCCAGTCCTTTCTATGAATATGCACTGTTTTGGTGAGGATGGCCTCAATCTCTCTGTTTGTCACCTCAACTTTTCTATTTACTTAAGGGTGATAAGGAGTGGATTTTTTGTGCCTGATGTTATATTCATTAACTAATGTTGTAACAAGTGTTGAGGTAAACTGAGTTTCCTGATTAGTAACTATTTCTCTGGGTACTCCATATCGTGTGAAAATTTCTTCATAAAGAAGTTTTGCAACCTTGTTGTCTCTTGCATGCTTCATGGATTTGACTTCTACCCACTTAGTTACATAATCAGTACACACCAAAATATAGGACCTACCATTGGATGGAGGATCAATGGGTCCCACAAAGGCCAATCCCCACTTGTCAAATGGAGTGACTACTACTTGGGGATAGAGTGGCATATCATCTGAGTTTGTTGGCTTGCCCATCCTTTGGCATCTATCACATCTCCTTATATATCTTCCTATGTCTTTGTATAATTTAGGCCAATAGTATCTTGTGTTCAAGATTTTAATCGTTGTCCTTTTAGCTGCAAATTTTCCTCCATAGGGTTCATCATGTCATGCATGCAGAATATCATAGGTTTCATCTTTCCTCACACACCTTCTCATGACATGATCTGGTCCAATATAAAACATGAATCCAACTATCCATGAAAAAGGGAATGATTTTTCAATCAACACTCTTCTCTCTTTTGGGGAGAAGTGAGGAGGAACTCTTCCTATCACCAACTAATTATCTATGTCAACATACCAGGGTGTCTTCACACTAATGGATAATAGATGATCATTAGGAAACAATTCATTTATGTCTTGACTATCTTCTTATGTGGTCCCTTGAAATAAAATATGCAACAACGTTGGCCTTTCCTGGTTTTTCTACAATACTAATGTCAAATTCTTGCATTAATAACAACCATATGGCTAACCTTCCTGAGATTAAGGGTTTGTTCATGAGGTATCTAATGGCTACATGATCAATGTGCACAAAAATCTAATAGCCTGTTATATAGTGCTTGAATTTATTTAATGTATCCAATATTTCTTTATTTATTACTGTATAATTGAATTCAACTCCCTGCAAGTTTTTGCTGACAAAATAAATGGCATTTTAGATAGCTTCTATTTTTTGTCCTAGGATTGCTCCTATGGCATAATCTAAGGCATCAGTATGGATGTGGAGAGGAATTTCCCAATTTGGTCCCTTAAGTACAAGAGCTTGAGTTAGAGCTGTCTTTAAATCAAAAAATACTTTATCACAACTTTCTCTCCATTGGAACTCAACATCTTTAGTCAGGAGACTATATAGTGGGGCTGCTATTTTCCTAAAATTCTTGATGAAAAATCTATAGTAGCCTGCATGTCCTAAGAAACTCCTAACATCCTTTTTTTTTGCAAGTATAGGTAGATTATTGATTACCTCAATTTTGCAGGATCAACTTGAATTCCGAGGTGGGAAATGTAGTGACCAAGAACTACACCTCCTACATCATCATGAAGCACTTTTCACTATTTAAGGATAGATTTTGGTCTTTACATCTCTATAGAAATTTCTTCAAATTGTCCAATGCTTCATCAAAATTGGCACCATAGGTAGTAAAATCATCCATATAGGTCTCCATGCAATCAAGGGATATATCTGAGAATATGCTAATGACTGCTCTCTGAAAAGTGGTAGGTGTGTTGCATAACCCAAAGGGAAGTATTGAATAGGAATATGTTCCCCATGGACATGTAAATGTATTCTTTTCTTGGTCTTCTGTTGAAATTTGAATCTGGTTGTATCCACCGAATCCATCAAGAAAAGAGAAGTATTGTTTTCCTCCAAGAGAGTCCAAGACTTGATCTACAAAAGGCAAGGGAAAATGATCATTCTTAGTGGAAACATTGAAATCCCCATAGTCAACAAAAACTTACAATTTCCCTCCCTTCTTGGGCACAATGACCAATAGAGACACCCATTGGATGTCTGAAATATGGTAGATAAATCTCGTGTCTAGTAGTTTTTATATTTCCATTTTGACAATTTCTCTCAATGCAGGGTTGATTCTTCGTTGTGGCTACCTTACAGGTGTACACTCATCTTTGATATATATTCTATGAGTGCAGAGCTTTGGATATAATCCCTTCGTGTCATGATAATCCTAGACAAATTCTTTTTGATGAGATTTCAACAATTTTGTCAATGTCACATGTTGTCCCTCAG
Source organism: Sequoiadendron giganteum (assembly GCA_007115665.2). NCBI lineage: Eukaryota > Viridiplantae > Streptophyta > Pinopsida > Cupressales > Cupressaceae > Sequoiadendron > Sequoiadendron giganteum. The sequence continues at coordinate 17,131,274 of CM021100.1, forward strand.
TCAATTTATTGTTGATATTCAGATATCGTCCTGCAGACACCTGTACTTGTGTAACTAGCTCTATCATAGTTTCTTCATTAATACATGGTACCTTAAGTTTAGGTGGCAGCATTGTGTGAAACATACCTATTGCTGAAGGAACTTTGTCTACTGGAAGAGTGGCTGCAGGAAGTCTGTATGCCAGAAGAGTTGTTGCAGGAAGATCATGCAGAACTAACATAAGTGTTTGTTCGATGTCCACAAAACAAGACATATGAGTGTGTGATGCTTCCTCTATCTGATAATGGTTTTGGATGATACTAGATAACACTTCATCTTCATCTTGAAGTTGTAGGAAAGGAATTCTTCCGAGCATCATGAGTTGCACCACAAAGTTGAATTCTTCAGCCTCTTCACCAATATGTGACCATACAAAATTTTCTTCATTATGGGATGGCTGAACAGGAGGATAAAGAACAATCTTTTTAGCATTCTTTCCATCAAAAATGGTCATGTCACCTGACCAACATCTAATATAAGCATATGCAGTTGCTAACCATGGCTGACCAAGGATAATTGGATACCCTCGCAACGTGGCTTTAGGGGAAAGAACCATGATGTTGGTAGGATACTCCCAGGAGTCTAGAATCACCAAAATGTCTTCTACTATGCCATCAAGCTTAATAGTGGAACTATTAGCAAGTTGTAGGATGGTAGGAGTGGATCTCATGTTTGCAATATTCAGTTATTGCAGGATGTCTTTAGTCATCATATTGATTGCTGCACCCAAGTCAATCAAATCATTCTTTATGTTCATCCCATTTATAACAACTTCAACTACAGGGCTACCTAGATCATTTTACTTGGGGATAGTTACTTTTCCAAGTATGATGTTAGTAAGTTACCCTACTACATGGACTATAGTTGGGTCCTTCTTTTTCCTACCTGATTTCTTGAGGCATGCTTCCTTAATCACTTTTCCATAGATAGGGACATCTTTTATGGCTTGGAACAGGGGTATCTAGACACATATATGCTTTAGCTGATCTAGGATATCAAAACTAGTTTCCTCCTTGTCTTCTTTTTGATTCTCAACTTATAATCTCTGAGGGAATGGTGGTTCTTGTGTTGTTTACTAAGCTGGAACTAGTTTAGGATTTTTAGTTGCACAAGGTTGAATGGGATCAATCAAAGATTCCTCTTTCTCTTCCATAGGGAGCTCAATGATAATGGGGGTGGAAGGAGCTAACAAGCTGGTTCCTGAACGTAGACGTATGTCACTCAAACTCACAACATATACAGGAGATTGATTTGGATCAGTAGAATATACAAGCTATTGTTGTGGTTTGGGCTAGTAAGTGGGTAGGTTTGGGTACATTTGTACTTGGATTAGTAGGAGGAGGCATTATAGTAGGTTGTTGGGGTTGAGAAGATGGATGTATATAGTTGGTTGTCTTATTTGGCCATTTCTGGCCACCTCTCCATTGGGATGTTTGTTGCCAATTTCTTGGAGGTGGTTTCCATGGTCCTTGAAACTACTACTAATTCCCCTGAGGTTGATGCCACTGAGGTGAGGAATTTTGATAATTGGACCAAGCATTTGGGGGGTTACCCCAAGACTGTAGTGGGTATCCTCCATAGTTGGATGGATAGGGTGGTTGCCACTGGTTACTAGATGAATAAGAATTAAAATATGGTCTAGTAAAAGATAATGGATTTGGTGGCATACCTTGTCTTGAATCCCATGGCCTTTTTTGTGCAACAAAGTAGAGTTGGTCTTCCTTAGTTTGGATTGGTTTAAACTCAAGTGGAATATGCTTACTATCAATGTTATCTATCACCTTGCATCTACAGTCCCTCTTCTTGTGTCTATAATCAGGGCAATATTCTACCAACATTTCCTCTACCTCCTCATGTTTATTCTTAGCTTGAAGTGTATCCAACGGAGTAGCTATATTTTTTATTATATCTTGCTTGAAATCTACCAACAAATTAGTGATCTCCATCCTTGAGACTCCACTGTTGGATGACTTACCCATAGAGGATTGGTAGGCTCTTCCTTTATTTGAAGCTTCCCTAGAATAGTTTTGGAATATCTTCTTGATATCCTCCCAAGGGACTTGAGTGATATCTCCTCCTACCATCAGGTCCAAGGCATCAGTGCAACTTTCACTAATTCCTCTCAGGAAATTTTTATTTTGTGAGTCATCATTAAGTGTATGATGTGGAGATTTCTGCAGACAAAACAAATACCTTGAAATGAAATCCTCCAAACCCTCATCTTCCTTTTGCTGCATTCTGAAAATGTCACCTCCCACTAACTCATTTGATTACAAAATATGACAAAAATTTCTAATGAAAGTTGTATAATCAGATGTATCGTCGAGTACTTGTGATATTCCATGTGACAATTTTTTTTTTTTAATTTTATCCCCGATGGACCTTTTTTTGCATCAAAGTTTCGATGAATATTTTTTTGCATCAAAGTTTCAATGAACCTTTTTTTGCATCAAAGTTTCGATGAATATTTTTCACCGAAATTTTGATGGACTTGCAAAGTTAAATTGTGGCTGACATAAATACAAATGAGCTCGACGACAATGTTTTGCTCAACAATTTTTTTGGGAAAAATTAAAAAAAACTCAAGAAGATATCTCCAAGTTGAGGGTAGTCATTGTCTTTTTCCAGAATTCATTTCTGAAGTCAGATTTGTACTTCTAGGTTTGAAAATCATATTTTAAAGTAACATCTCATTAGATTTCAATTTTAGTCTTATGCATTTTCAGAATTTCATTTCCAGATTTTAGACCTAAATTCACAAATTCTTTATAAGGGAATTGTTTATAACTGATGGAAATTTTTTGATGTATTTGGACAAAGATTATATTTGCAAGGTTTCAATTTTAACCCTAATGATCAATTTTCAATAGATTTGGGAGCCATAACTAGATAATATCAAAGGCATAGGGATAGCTACAAAGTGAAATAGCTATCAAGATTCAGGCCTGGAGGGTTGAACAAAGAATTGAGAATGTTTGATAGTGGATAGTGGATAGTGGATAGTTAGAGCCATTTAGCTATGATATATTTGAAGACTGCTTCATAAAGATGCATTTTTCCCTTTGCCAAGTTTCAGAAATAGATTTTAGACCTTAGATGCTAGTGTCTTATAAAAACAGTTATGGTATATTTGTTACCTGAAGTTCTTGAATTCATCTTGACTCTATACAAATGTATCTATTTTTTATTTGAAGAAGAAAGAAAGAAAGCAACCAATTTCTAAATATTGTGATATATTTAGAGAAACAAACTAAAAAATGAAAAAATGAAGGTCAAGGCATCTCTATTTTTCTTAGTTCACTTAAACTTTAGATGTTGCCAAACATCTAGAAAGCTATAACTATCATGCAAATTATATTATTTCTAGTTTTTTGTACTTTGGAACAGTTTACAAGATGAAATTGTCTCCTCATGTAGAAGTATAATCTGCCAAATTCCTTCAAAAGTTGATATAGGAATCAAAAGATGAACCTATCAAATTGGAAACCAAAATTTTTGTGGTAAGAAGAGTTGATTTTGACATGAATGGCATGTTGTAACAACTTTATTAAGTAACACAATTTATTTAGTTATTTGACAATTTGGTGATTTATGTGTAGATATGCCACCATATGAAACTGAGTGGAAAAGAGAACTCCTTACCTTATCAAGTAATTTCTAGGTAAGATGTTATAAAAAATAACTTGTGATTTAGTGAAGTTGGTCAACCTACTCATTCTTTTCCATCCTTAATTTTTTCCTTTTGGATTGAGCTACTTATGATAAATTTTTAACTTTCCTTGCAACCTATGTATTACCCTCTCAAGTTTTTAACTGGTTAAAAGCAATCTCTTATAAAGGATATAAAATTCCTTAGTACTTTAGATTGTCCTTTATGTTAAGGGAGGCATCTGAGTATTTTTTATATAATTAAACTTTATTTGAGAGTAAGCATATTTAATCTCTATGTGGTAGATTCAAACACTAAAAGAAAGTATTTGACCTTATTAGGAAAAATAAAGCAAAAAACATAAAAGTGCATCACATCTCTATTGAAAGTGATCCCATATCCTTTGTGATACCTGCCCTCTAGCAACTTGACTATCCTTTGTCTTTTAGGTTATGCATGAGTTTATTCATTTTTTTTCAATGGCCTTGCATAACACTTGAAGAAATTAATTGTGGTAGCTCCTTGAGATATTGTCCATCCACTCCTTAATACACTTGTAGGTTGTCCTCTTTTGAAACTTTGTGAGATGGAAATATTTATTAGTTTACCATACTACTATGAAGAAAATGAACCCTTGACAAGATTTATGATGTTTTAAAAGCCCTCTTGACTACTTAGTTAATTTTCTTAATGTATCTTTTAAAGTTCATCATACTACCATATCACTATTATTATTAATTTCAATGCCCCCTTCATGGTTATGACATCAACTAATCATTGTTTATTTGAATAGTCATGACTGTGATCTCCTTTTGGGAATCTATAGTAAAGTTTCATGCCTTTCTTTGAAGTCCATTTCCTTAAATCTTTTCTCTTTGCTCGTTGCTTCTTACCTCTATAGTATCCTTATATTGCATATACATAATAATAACAATAATGGTGATAACTAGTGGACATGGGTATAACATCAAGAATCATACAAATTTAGTTTATATCTACATATATAATACCCCTAGATACTAATATTGTAGCACTAGTCAAAGAATTATCATCAAACTATATTTGTTGATCAAATACAATGAAAAATAAAATATATTAAAATATAAAAAATTGATCTTTCTATCTAATCCATTGTAAATAATAAAGACTTCCAACACTCAAATTAGAAGGAAATTTCTACCATCTTTATTATTTACAGTGGAGTAGATAGAAAATATCACTATTTTATATTTTAGTATATTTTATTTTGCAAATAGCATTGGATAGTAAACTGACCAATACACTGTCAAACATAATGATTGGACCCTATGACTATATGGGTTATCAATCTTTAATCAATTCACATGAGAAATCATACTGACCAATAGTATCAATGAAACTTTGATACTATATAACAATGACTAGTCTCAGTTTGATGACATTTCAAGACCAATGCATGAATATCATTTGGGCCTCATGGCATTGAACATTGTTTTCATTCAGCCATGATATAATATTCTTACAAGAAGCACAATAATAGTATGATTGAATGTATAAGAGGAAATAGGATTTAGAGTAGATAAAAAGAGAACAAAAATATTGTAGTGTAACCTTATTATATAAATAAACAGAAAAATAGTAAGAGTAGGAACCCCAAATATCATGTTCATTGTCTATGTGAATATGTGTGGAATAGAGTGACCCCTTATCTATTTTAATTGTTGATAAGGTTATGTTATATTCTTATTCTCATTTGCATAGTATAAGCTCTAACCAATTTTTAATATTTACCTTAAAATTCAAGATAGTATTCCATACTGATTCTATGTCAATAGGAGGGAGGAAGTTGTATATGAATTCTAGAATAAATATTGTGACCAAAGACATGAATTATATGGATGGAAGAAAATTCAATTAAAATGGCAATAGATTTGACATATAAAACCAAAGGATGGCCCTATGATATTTTGAAGCACTATTGTAATGGTGAAGTCAATTTAGATAGAGGCTTGCTTCATAAGTAGATGGAAGTGTACGAGATGTTTGAAGTTTCTTGTGAGAACAAGATTTAGCTTAACCTACAAAATTAGGCAAATGAAGTGTTGTCCTTACAAAAAAAATTTGTCGAGAGTGTGGAAGTGAAGGTCTATACAAGATTGTTTGTATGTATTGTATTCAACATAAATATGCTAGGATCGGTCTCAGTAATTATTTTAGTCTTTCAAAATGATATCATCCTTATTCAACCATACACTAATTTTTTTCAGATGGATGTAATCATTAAGGAAGACCGTTTCATTATTCCCTTAATGGATTGGAATTTCAAGGAGGCCATCTAATGGTGTTGCCTATTGATATCCACAGCAGGGATGTGAATAAGATTGATGACTATGGAGGCTATATTGTATATAAAATTCATAGATCTTTTAACTTTATCAAGGCATATAGTAGGGTGGTCCACTTCAAATAAAACTTTATTATGCCATACTATTTGATTTCCAAAATTCATTTGTGAAGTCAGATTTGTACTTCCAGGTTTGAAAATCATATTTTAAAGAAACATCTCATTAGATTTTATTTTTAGACTTGTCCATTTTCAGAATTTCATTTCCAGATTTTGTTGTGCAAGTTCAATATTATAATTTTAGGAGTCTAACAGTTGGAAATCATAGTAAAATCATAATTTAATCATTTTTGGAATTAGCATTTTAAAGTATTTTTTGGGGTCATTAACTTCAGACTATCTTCTCTTTTGCAGGGGTGGTTGCATGCTGAATTTTTTTTGGTATAAAATATCAAAATTATTAGATTTTGTTACCTGTCTATAATTAAAAATTATTGGAGTGTGAGTTTGATATGTTTTGAAGATCTAAATATTCAAACTTGGTAAAGAAAAATCATGTCAAATAATATTAGTCCAGAACAAAATGAAGAGACTTGATAGATTGTGGGATAGATTGAAAAGAAAGGGTGATGGGAAATGTTATTGTCCTTGCAATAATTGGAAGGACATAACAACAAGAAGACTTTTAATAACCACTGAGAAAAATTGTAGGTAACATGGTCACATTCAAGGGGGGCATGATTATCGTCCATTGGTAAGTTGTTCATTATATGTGTTTATATTGATTGAATTTGTAAATTTTTATATCATTTTAATATTATATATATATATAAAATCACTTGATCATGATCATGGTTTATTTGTGTCTATCATTATTATAAAGGTGGGGTTCCCTAGGGCACATGATATGGATTATCATGGCCCAGAGAATCTGGTTTTGCAAGTGGAGGAACATGGAGCTGTGAATATCGAAGATGAAGTTAATGATCCTATGGAAGAAGATGATCATGCACTGGAAACACAGTTGAAGATGATGGTTTAAATACATTGATCCATGACACAGCTACTCATGTTGATCGAGATTACTTTGATGATGTTCATGATCTACCTATACTTGAGAAGGCATACGAGCCCCTTTATGAAGGCTCCCAAAAAATTCTTCTCTCTGTTGTATTGTTGTTGGTGAACTTAAAGGTTATGAATGGTTTATCCAACATAGAAATCTCACGGATGTTAAGGTATGTCATATATGTCATATTTTTTCATCTATCTTAATTGTTGTTAGTTCATCACTAGTAAATAAAGGATGAAATATGTACCATTAATATTCTTTATATTAAAAAATTATTTTTTGCTGTAGATTGATTGGTGAATTTTTGTTACCACCATAAAATATTTTACCTTGCTCATACTGAGATTTACCTAGCATTATGAAAGATATTGGAATGGAGTATCAAGCAATAGATGCATGTCTCAATAATCATATTATATATCATAAACAACATGAATTTGCAATAGAATTCCCGGAATGTCATATCAGTAAATGTCAAATAGATCAACTAACAAACACGGTGCCTTGCAAGGTTTTTCATTATATTCCCATTATTCCACATATGCAAAAATTATTTAGGTGTGAAAGCTTAGTGCAATTTATGGATTACCATGCACGAAATAGAAGTGGATATGACATTCTTTGAATGCCTACGGATGGTTCTATATTTAGGGACATGGACGAAAATGGCCACACTTTAAAGAAGAATCTCGTAATCTTAGGCTTTCATTGGCAGCGGACGGTGTCAATCCATTTGGAGAGCTGAGATCTATTTACACGGTGTGGCCTATTTTTGTTATCAACAATAACATTCCTCCATGGATGTCAATAAAGAGGGAGCACATAATGTTGGCGATGATTGTTCCAGGTATTTGTTTACATCAAGTTTCTTTAACGTAGTAGCATCTCATTTGTCTTATTTGTTGCATAATGACTTATATTTTTTTCATTTAATAGTCATGTGCATTAATTTATATATATTACAATAAAATGGTTATAATAAATATGTAATGTTTCTGTTCATTCAACTAGGTAAGTACCAAGTTAAAGATATGAATGTATATATCGAGCCTCTTATCAATGAGTTACTAAAGTTATGGAATGGCGTCACTATGTATGACGTATCTAGACCAATAGGAAAAAGACAATTTCAATTCCATGCAATGCTTGTATGGAAAATTCATGATGCCCTAGGGCTAATATATTTTTGTGGTATGTTATAATGTTTGATTGCATGACTTTAACAATATTTAATTTTATGAAGTAGATATCATGCATGTTTTTTAAATAATCTATTCATTATATATAATTATAAAAACTGACATATTTAATCCAATTATATATGATTTACAGTTTTTCAAACAAAGGGAAAATTTGCATGTCCAATTTGTGGTCCAAAGATGAAATCTCATCATTCAACAAGTTTAGGAAAGCAGGTGTTTGATGAGTATAGGCACTTCCTCCATAGAAATCATAAGTATCGAAGTAATGAAAAACATCTTTTCAATTGGAAAGAAGATACTACATCAAAACCAGGAAGAATGACACCTCGCCTATGGAAGTTGGAATATAATAGAATTAATCGTCAAGGTTATACATCAAATCAAATTGTTTATCTATCATATATGATATGTTTTGAATTTATATTTTTATATTGTGTTGTGTTTACTCATGTTGTAATTGATAATGATTGTCATTGTTAATTTTTTTAACTTAAATGCTTCATAAAGGTCGTCAAGGCATTAATGGTCAGCTTTCACAGGGATTGAAAAGTTATCCCAGACAATTTAGTAGGTTTCCCTACTATGAGCAGCTACAAATTGTGCATTTGTTTGATACAATGCATATCAGAAAGAATATAGCAAAAACGTTATGGAGAATATTGGATGGAAGGCATGACAAAGAAAAAATTGTAAAAATGTGTAATGACATTCAGGAAGCCAATCATGCAATAAAAAATGACATTCAATTAAATAGCGTTGGAGACCAAATTAATATAAGTGCTCTTCCTTGGTTATTAATGGAACAAAAAAGCAATGCTATAAAATAAGTCATGAAAAATTTGATTTCCCACAAGATTTTCTACGAACATAAACACTATCATAACAAAGAAAGGTGAATTTGGGTTAGGGATTAAAACACATGATTGGCATACCTTGATTAAGGTAAGTATTCTGGTATATTATATATATATTTGTATACTACATGTACTTTTCAGTGTACTATGTTTACTACTTTTGGAAAATAAATGAAAAGATTATTTTATAATTGTTGCAATACATTCTACCTCTATCTCTCCCAGACAACTTTGACAACAATGTCAAGAAATTTATATATGATATTGGAAAATACATGAGGTAAGTAGCGATATTTGTTCAATTCATTGTATAGATCTTATAATTTCTTTTTTTTTTACTTGTTATGTAATATATTGTATATTTTTTGTTAAATCTCATTAATATATTTGTGCCTTGAATCACTTGTAGATGGATATCATCTAAAGGAATCCATTAAGAAGATATAAATTATTGGAAGAGAAAAACTCCTCGTCTATTGTGTGAAATGAAAAATTGTCTACCTTCAAAAAGATTCAATGCACAAGAACACTACCTCATACACCAAGTTGAGGAGATTGAATTGTGTGGACCTGTACACACAAGGTCAATGTGGATGGTTGAGAGGCACTTGAAATATTCGAAAGCTTTGGTTAGACAAAAAGCACATCCTGAGGGTTCTATGGTGGAGGGATATATGGTATACCAGACCATGGTATACATTACTGAATATCTTCCTATGTTAGCAAAGATCCATGTAGATCGCATTTGGGATCCCAACTCCATTAACAAATTCGAAGGGGAGTACTTGATGGGGAAAGGTAGATTGAAGAAAGTGAAACGTAATTATAAGATGGTCATGGAGATTAATTAGAATACATTTTACATTTGGTTTTTATGTATAGTGTACTTATTTAATTATTAATATTCAATATACATCAATTATAAATTAAGGTCGTATATTGTGGTAATTAATTAACTATACGTCGTTTGTGAATTTCAATTTTTTTTATACAGTTGGTCGAGAGTGGGATGCACTACATTTGTACATCGCAAACAATCTTGATTGGATGATTGTATGGATTGAACAATTTCAACAATCTGGTCACACATTAACATGGCAAGGTGTGGCTTCATTGGTTAGAGAAGCTCATTGTAATGGAGATTCCAATTTTTCACCAAGGGAAATTGATTTAGCATATGCTTTAAGAGATAAATAGGTATGTATAAATATATTAATCACCCATATTATTTAATTATATTGATGTATATATATGTTGAGATTTTTTTCTTTGCATACATTCGGCCAAGAATAAATATGTTTATCAACTGACGATATTGCAATAATTTTTACATGTTTGACATATTGTAGGTGAAAAACCACAAGGCTATGTGGTGCAATGGTCATAAATTTCAAATCAAAAAGCTGGATGACACGAAGAAAACTTGTGATTCTGGGATAACTATTGTCTTTCAAGTAACTAATGTTTCATCTAGAAGTGGCATACATCTAGAAGTCTCAGAAAATCGATACTATGGGATTTTGGATGATATACTTGAGTGTGACTTTAAGCCCTTCAAATTAGTTTTGTTCATCGTCCTATGGTACAAGCTACAATTGAATGAAAATGATCCTGAGAGAACTTTTATTGAACATGATAATGGATTTACCATGGTTAACACAAGGTTGATCGAGCGAGCTGGAAATGAGCCCTATGTTCTTCCAAGACAATGTGAGTAGGTATATTACTCAGAGGTTCGAGGTAAACCGGGTTGGTCATGTTTTGTTAGACATGATCCAAGCGGAAGGTCGGTAAAGTATAATGTGGTGGAAGAAGAAGATACCGAAGAACTAGAAGATGATGTAGATGATGTGCTTGATGAAGATGTTGATGAGGAGGAACTAGATCATGATGATGTAGGAGTTAATGTTCATAAAGATGATATCTGTGTGGATGATGACATTATTGAAACTGATATCAATGATGATGATGATGATATGACCAATCCTTACAACGTCAAACTGGATCGGATGATATAGACAAAGAGTTGGATGAAGAAGAAGATCAATGACATTGAAATGTATGAGTTATGCAATTGTATTATCTATTTAATATTAATTTCTTGATAGAATTATATTTGACTTATGTGGTTACATAATTAATTCATGATGTTTTTATTTTTTATGCCTTTACATAATTAATTCATGATGTACTTTTTAATGTTTAATTTTAATTCATGGTGTTACAACTATTGTATCTCTCCTAGAAATTTCCATATGATCATAATGAATAGTTTTTTGGGAAATTTCATGAAAGATGACACATTCATCGTAGTAGTGAAATAATTACAAAGTCGTTTAGATTTTTTAGACTAATCACCCTTCACAATGTAATTTTTAGGATCATCTCCAATTTGATTACTAGGACACATAAGGTAGGATTTTATTGTCTTATCTTGGAGGAACATTGTGGCTTTGTGTAATGTGGGCAAATTTTGGATGGGGTAGTGGTGCAAGAGCACCTACACCTCATCTTCTATGCTTAATCATGTGATGATAATTAGGGAGGTCAATAGGTTGGTTTAGGAATTTAAATAATGTTTTGTTGTTAATAAGGTCACTCAAGACCATTAGTCATGTTCTAGGTGAAGTTTTGAGTTATGAGTTTCAGTCTTGCACTAAACAGTTTTGTAGCCTTTTTAAGGAAAATTGGAGAATTTACATGTAAAAGGGTGCAAGGTTAGTGTCTTGTCAATAATAAGGCTATTATCAAGCCACTAGCATGGTCTTAGAGGTTTCCTTGGAGTTTCAATACATTTGAAAGGTCAAAAAATTAAAACATTTCAATAGTGATGTTAACAACCTTGAAATTAGTGTGTTTTATGTTTCATGTGATCATAAAAGATTAAAAAGTCAGTTGTAGATGTGGTTGTTTAGTGGTTGAGGTGTAAATGCCTTTAAAAGGAATAAATTAATCATTGTAAAGTTTTTTTATCATTGAGGATTTAAAATAAAAGCTCTTGACATTCCAAAATATGTGTTTTTCTTCAAAATTTCTGTATTTTTCCTATTTTGCAGCACTGTACGGTCACATATAGCCATATTTTGATGTGAAATGAATTCCATGTCATGAAGATATGTGTTATCTTTTATTTTAATCTGATTTGAGGGCTTAAGGCAATTATTTGAGTTAGAAAGCTTCATTTCTTTGCATATAACCCGGTTACCCTATTTTTTAGGGTTTTGTAGTCCAAACATGATATAAAGAGGCTCTTACACTTTTTGTGATTACTGTAGCTTGTGTAAGAGGCCCCATAAATACTATTGTAATTATAGGATACATGAATATGGCTTAGGATGAGAAATAAAGAAGGTATAGTTGTTGTCCTCAAGAGTTTTGTGAAGAAAAGCATGTGAAATGAGAGGTTCAAGCCTAGGTTTCAACAAAATATGTATGGGAGATCTAATTTTATGAATTTTTATCCATGTGCAAACCTAATGGGTTGTGTCTGAGATGTTTTTGAGGTCTGGGAGGGTTTGGAAGTAGGAGATTCAATAAACCCTCATTATATTGGCCTAAAACAAGGGTTTTTGGGTTTGGCAAGAATTTGGCCGTACAAGTGGAATCTTTTTGTGGATTTGGAGGTTTGGAGGCTATGAATCCCTAAACCTACAAATGCACAAGAACAAAAAACATGTCAAATTTTTAGATCAAATGCAAACAAGCATGAGAGATTCCCCATGAAATCCATCTATTAAAGCTCAAATTAGGAAAATGAAGAACACAAAGTAAAAAAAGCATGTAAATCCTAATTTAGCCAATAAACTTAAGATCCCATGGGGGAATTGGTGCCAATTGAATGTTGAAATTGGCCCTTTCCCAACTCCTAAGTTGCAAAGTGAATGGTTGTGAAATTATCAAATCTCCCAATGAGATTTAAGCATAATCTAGCTATGAAAAAGATGAAGTATGAAGTGATGTGCACAAAATTGGCTCTCAATGTTAAGAGAGTAACTTTGTATGTAACTATGGATGTTGAATAAGGAGAGAAGACTCCAATTTATAGATTTCCAAAATGAAAGAGAGAGTTAAAATGAGAAATGTGGGATCATTCAACATCCAATGGCCAAGTGTCACTTGTCAAGATGTGAATGGTTGAAGGTTGAGCACATTTTTATCAATGTGCAAGTTTGAATTTTGAATTTGATGAAGTGAAATGGAGTTAATGTCACTTGGCTCAATGCAAAGGACATATAAGAGGTCTTAAATGATTTGTTGGAAGGACTAAGTCCATTTGAATTTGAATTTGAATTCAAATTTGAGGGAATATTCCCCTTTTATTCCTTGTTGAGAGAAAATAGAGATTTAATAAATGAATTAAATCTATTTTCATGTGAAACTTGCATTCTCTAGAGGATGTGACATAGATTAGGATTAAATTAATCCAATCTTAATTAATTTAATGAAGAATTAGGAGATGTGACAATTTAGACTTAAGTTTATGAATTGATTTAAGTCAAGAATTGAGAGGAAAGGTTTAATTAAATAAATGTTTTGATTTATTTAACTAAAGGGGATAATGTTAGATTAAATTAAATAATGTTTAATTTATTCAATTTAATAAGAGGACTTTAGAGATTTAATTTAAATAAAATGAATTATTTAAATGACCAAAGACAAAGGATCAATTAAATTAAATTGATTAATTTAATTAACAGGGGAGAAAGACTTAATTGAATAAATAATGATTTATCTAATTAAAAGATGAAAAGTGATGATAAGTTGAAAGTATGATTTAGAAAGAAATGTTGTTAGTAGTCAAGATCAAGTGTGCGTGTATATTTTTCATGTCTATAGAGGTTGTTAGCACTCAAAAATGTAGGTAAGAATACCTCAAGAAGTTTCCAATCTCTTGATACATTGTAGGGTAACAAACAAGGCCAAATGATTTGAACCTTCTTCTCTTCAGGTGTTGCCAAACCTAGGTGGGTCTACCTTTGTGAACTGAGCAGACTTAAGTGATGTGGTTTTGTTTATAGCAATCTATTCACAATGGAAATATTACAGTGAACAGATATAATCCTAATAAAGTGTATGTGTAATATTAGAATATGTTCAGTTAACAAATATAAAAAATAAAATGGACAAACAACTTTGCCAACTTAACTATATGTATATATAACTTTAATTTATTTTTATTTTAACTAAAAGTATTGAAGTTACAACATACAAATTAAATGATATTTATGATTGTAAAATTTATGATAAAATATATCTCTCAGAATCCTTTTTGTCCCAATTTGAAAATAATTCTATATTATAGAATACATTTTTAAAAATTTTAAAATGAAAATAGGAAGGAAAAATCAAACAAATATCTTTATGAAAGAAGTATATTGGCATGAAATTAAATATGATTTGTATTCCAATGTAAAAGTACAAAGAATGGAAACAATTCTTTCAACACATAAACTATTATGTAGTAGTCAATTAAAATGATCTAAATAGTCTAATAATTTGACCATTAGCATATAGCAATTTCTATAGAGTTGTAGATCTCTTCCATTTCAAAAACACAAAACAATATTAGGTAGATAATCAAACATCTTTCATTTCTAAAGTGACTTATTTATCCTAGAGGAACTAGTATATAGTATACAAAGAAAACCAACAAACCCACAACTACCCCTATTTTGAAAGAGTTTAGTTTTCTCCCCTTCCTGATCTCCCTAATATTGTCTAAATATTTTAAAGAGACCAAGGGTCATAACACAAATTTATTCATCCCACTAAATAGCTTGGTTAATGAAACTTGACAAAAACAACAAAATAATTGCTACATTTGGCATTGAAACTGGATTTTGTTTACAACAATCTATTCATAGTAGCAATCTTATAGTGAACAAATATAATCCTAATAAATTGTATGTGTAATATTAGAATATGTTCAGTTAACAAATGTAAAAAATAAAATGGATAAACTAAAATATGAAAGTGTGAGACCAATGCCTTGTTGGGTGTATGGAATCTAATGAAGATCTAGAAAAGTGTAATTTGTGATGGCAATAATTCAAACTGTTTGGCACACAGATGTAGTTTATAACTTGTATAAAGATGGAAGTAAATGAATGACAAACTCTACTTGAGATAGAATGATAATCCTAGTTATGTGATTCTTCGTATTGATCTAATTAATACTCTTTGTATACTATGACTGACTAGAAGGGTTTAATATTTACTTGAAAGAACTAAATAATCACATCACACAAATACAACAAATGTGTATTGGTAAACTAAATATATGCTTGATATATCAATTTAAATAAAACAAAAAAGCATCAAAATGGAGACAACCAGATAACTGTATAATTCCACAAATAGTTAATACCAAGATTAAGCCACAAGTTCATATGTCTTCATTAACTTCATTGAAATTCATACATGCATCTGAGTCTTTTAAAGGAAAGTTTCATTGCAAACTATCTACTGTATCATTCTCCTATCCACCTATATCTATTTTACATTATGAAATATATATAAATATATCAAAATTGTGAAAGGGCACATCCTTTCAGAAATGTCTTTTGCTTAACAACAATAACAAACTAGAAAATTATGCTCTATTAAGCCATAAATAGATGTTTGACAGATAATCTTGGTAAGCTGGTTGTCTGTGTGTATCAGCATCCTCCAACGCATTCCTTATGGCTATCTCCATTTTGAACATCTTCTCGTTATGTTCACATGCCTCATCCATTGTTAAATTATTTCCTGTGGCTATCTCCAAAATTGTTTGCATCATTGTCTCGCATTCCTTGATCCATTTGTCATTTCCCTTTAGTTCCCCTCCATCTTCTAACAGTATTGGTAATCCCTTTTTTGTGACATTGATCATCCCCTGCTCATCACCTTGCAATTCATCATGGAAGTCTTTATGTTTTTTCATAAAATGGTTTCCAGTATCAATAGATATGTTATTAGGAACATCCCTTTGGTTTATTTGTTGGAACTTCTCTCAGATCCTGCCATCTATCCTCTTATGTTCTTATAGTGCAGTAAAATTGTGTGAATGTGTTCCCTAGAGCTTACTTAACCAATTCATTAAATTGGTCTGCCTCTTCCTTATTATTGTAGTGAGTGCAACACATTTACCTTGTGAGTATGCATTTGATTCTTCCCACTGGTCTCTTGCCTGGGAGCTTTCACCATGATTCAATTGATTTGTGGATTCCAGTGTGATTCTCATCGTTTCCTTCAAGTGATTATTTTCTTTGAGTAGGGTATGTGCAAGATCATCATGGATAAATAAAGCCCTTAAGTGGCAAAAAAATTAGAAAACCCAGAGTTAGGAAACTTGACGTAAAAATTTGAATAAGTTACCTATATTATTTCAAAAATATGTAAGAATAGAATCTGTAGTAAATTGAATGTAGTTTCTAATCTACTAGGTTTGTTTAAAAAAATAAAATCTATTTGGTGAAAATTTAAAATTTCAATGCAATGGTACTAAAATTTCAGGGAAAAAATAAGAAGTAGGTGTCTGTCTAACCACCCTAACCACAATAAAATGATAATATTTTTTTATGATTTTAGATATAAGTAGAGGACTCATGTCTCGATGTGATGCATATTTTTTAAAAAAAAATTTCCAAGTAAATAATTAATTATGATTTTTTTATTACAACTTTTAAAAAATATAAAAGACTCATATGTTTGACCACCTTAACTTGGTCAAAACTTCATGAAATTCAATTTTTATTTTTTTAATCCTATATTATGCAAAGCATAGAATGTGATGCATGTTTTGGATTCAAAAAATGTTTTACCGTTTGAAAGATATAGATGTTTTTCAATCAGACTGTCAATGAGGACTTTAGTCGTAATTCGAATAGAAAATGAATAATAATTACTTATTAAATTCAAAGTAAAGAATAATTTATATATTGGTGGAAAGTTGAGAATCTCCTTTAAAAACCCTTTTCGTTTCATCAATTTTGGGTAAAAAAAAGTCGTCAGCCACATACCCATAATATTGCCACTTTTTGGCCCATCATGATCCTGCACATACCCAGTAGTCTCTCGTTATTAATATTATACATTTATTTTTCCTTGATTATCTTTTGGATTTGGGATTTATTTAATTTGGCTACATTAATGCCAATTTTTGTTGTAGCTATTGGATCAATCTCACCAACATTTAACATCATTACATGTCCAAAAGCCTTTTCAGTATCGATTAGAACATATTTCTTGTGTGGAGGATACAGGGCCCATATCATAAGTGATCCCTCATCTGGGTTATACTTAGGTCTTGCATAAATCTCTGTTACCCCCTCAGGAGTGAGTTTATGTGTGGTGTTACTATTCTTCAGAAAACTATCAAAAACCAAAGTAGAGTTTAAATCCAACCCAGGAAAGATCATGACACGTACATCTTGTAATAATTTCCTTCCTTTCTCAGGGGTCATGCTCTTCATTTCTTCTTCCACATTTGATTTTAATTTATTCAATAGTTGTTCCTCATTACCTAGTGTAATATTCTACATTGATTCCCTTATTGATTTTCCTTTTAATTTGCACAAAAAGGTTTTAAATTGTGAGGTTTTAATGAATTCATCATCAACCATAATGATTTATATGCTATCTGCCTTGTGTCAGTATCTGTACTCTCTTCAACATCTGGTTCCCTGGGAACATACTTGTAGTCTTGAGTTGTCAATCTAGAAATTTTATCAATTGTACTCCTAGGACTACCATCACCAGATGCCTCTTCATCAGAAGATAATAGTTATGTATCTTGCAATCCTATGTTATACTCATCAACAACTTTTTATGCTTCCTCTGCTTCCAAATTCTTGATCAAGTCATCATACAGATAGGGTATGTGATTGTATCATCACAAGTTCATTTTATTTTTGGAAAAATAAATATACTCTTCTGGATCAAATCCTTTTCGTGGTGGACCCTTCTTCATGTTGTATTGCAGAAATTTTTTGAGAACCATGTTATATCCATCCCTTGCTAATATAGTGAAATCACTGAAGCATAATGTACTAGGCATAAATGCCTACTTTCTAAAAGAACTCAGATTCATAACATCTAAAAAGTCCAATTGCCTAGCAATCTCCAAATATGCAATCCTATCAGACACCGTCTTGGGCAGAATGAAGGGTGCATCTTCAAATCCATATACTCTTATCATGGTCACATCTTCTAGATAGTACCAGTCTCCCCAATTGTGGTTGACAGATCCATTGAAATCCTTAGGCCTTAAAAACCTTATTATTTTATCGAACAATGAGTATTCACAATGATTATTGTAAAATCTGTACAGTGGTATCACAAAAAACTCTTCAAAATGTAGATAACAAGAATTAGCAAATCTGCAATCCCAGGTGGCAATCCAAAGTTGTGCTGGTAATAACCTTCCTTCCTTATCAAATTGTACAACCCTCAATTTTTCAGGTCACATCTGCAATTCTTGTCCATAATAAAGTATCATATGCATTAGGAATGAATAAACATCCAAGTGCAAGATAGGAGCTCCACTTTTTAATGCCATCAGTCTTGAATCAAGTACTTTAAAGATGTGTGAAGCATAATAAAAAAAAACTTGAATTGTGACATTGGATGTCTGCTATAATTACCATGGGTACAATTGACATGTGCTCAGGGGCCTCCATTCCGAACACTTGACACACTAAAAAATATGTGTACCTCATGTAGGGTTCAAACAAATCAACATGGAATGGGGGACCATCATTGTCATTCAATGGAACTGAAACACCATCTTTATTAGACCTATGTAGTGGCAACCTCCAACCCTTGTACAAAGTATCCATCCTCTAGAATTCCTTTTCCAGCTGTTTAGGTACAAATTTTTCACCACACACTCCCTCTAGGTTAAAAACCTCACAGATGGCAGCTTCAGATACATGTATAAATAGTTCTCCTGATGGATCACAAATAGCTTTACATTTTGGATTATAATAGGAAGCTATCATCTTCACCAATTCTGCATTTACAAATACATTGGGGCAGACTAGTTTCCCTAGGTTTAACTTCCAAGGATTGCACACTGGTTCGTATCGGTTCCTTCATTGTTAATGAAAAATAAACAACTCGTATCCCCTAATTGGGGTCCATATGTCTCGTATATTCTTGCATTTATCCTCTAACTTTTCCACTTCTACCCTAAGTTATGCAGATCACCTAGCCTTAGGTCCTGAGCCAGGCAATTGATCAATTAAGTCTTGGTTTAACTTCTTCTTAGCTACACCCGGTTCCTTCTTTGCTTCAATTTTTTTATTTTTTCCTCTAGGGTTATTAGTCTCACTCTATTTCCTACCTTTTGCTTTTCTTGAGCTAGTGCTTTCCATTTTATGAATAAAACAACCAGAAATTTAATTCTAGGGAACTTACAAGTTTATTTAGAATTCTTTGACCGCAAGATCCTTTGGCCCTTTGTTCATTCCTCTACTTCTAACTTTGTAAAATTTTCCTTCAATTACTTTTCTGAATTCAGGAAATCATCGACACATTTGGTAGTAATAATGCCATTAATGTCCTAGCTTTGAACACGAGTGTAGCTGATCTTCAAATTTAACCACTATCACATCAAATGTTCTATCGACAAGACACTTGAAAATTTGGGCAATCCTTTTATTTAGGCTTGACTAACTTTCATTAAATATTCTTTTTGTCGGGGAGACATTACACCGATATCACATAATATATCCATCTAATTCATATAAATGTCACCTAGAGTCACCCCGATGACTATCTTGATTTGTTTGTGTCTTCATCAGCAAGACATGGTGTATTGCTAAGAAATTCAGTAATTTTTTCGATGTTATAAGTCTCCCCGATGATTATTCCTTCGATCTCAAGTATGTCACCAAGACTCCTGCCGATGTAATCTTATCGGCATGACATAGTGGGATAGGGGGACATTTTGAACTCATTCCAATAGCGTTTGTCTTGGTGATAGTATGTTTCTTTATTTTTTCAGCAAGACAAGATGAGTGTTTCGGTGATGATATTTCATCGGTGAGAAAAATGCACTCGGGCTGACTCGGGGATCTTACTCCGATGGCGTTGGTCTGGTCGATACAACTCCTTGTGCTTTTATCGGTCAGACAAGACAGGTTTCTTCCTGATGGAACTTCATCGGTGAGACCTATATGCTCGGTATGACCTTTTCATTTCACCCCAATGGAATGTGTCTTGCCGATGATATGGGTTATTTGAATACTAGATTTTGGAAGTTTTCCATGATATCAAATGGTCAAGAATGATGTGATCATATGTGACTATGATGGATTATACTCAAGATAAGGTTTTCTTTAGGGAATCAACGAGTGCAAAGTCACTATAAAGGATAGTTGCTTTGTGATGAATTTTCTACTGTGGGCCTCTAGCCTATGCTAGGTCTTTGTAGTAGTTCTTTTTATTCTTTGTTATCAGTTTTTCAATGTTCTATATAACGACCAAGTTTCTATTTGCAATCTACTTTAAGTTGGTCATTAAAAAGAGATATATGGTTTGTTTCCTTATAGAATTAATGCATTTATAACATTCATGTGTTTTTCATTTAAAATAATGGAATTTGGTAATAATAAGAAGGAAGTGTGAAGTTTGAAAAGTCATATTTTCAAAAAAAATAAAAATGTTTTGTTTTAAACAATCAAATAAGTTTGATGCATAGGAGGATTCAATAAGTTGTTTAGAAAAGTAAAATGGTGTCAATGTTTGTGATAAGGAAAAATTATTTAGAGAGTGGTTCAAAACTAGTTACAAGGTTTGAAAGGGATGTTTAAGTTGTACTTTTTAGAGTGATAAGGTTGACATTAAACTTTTGGAATATTTTTAGTTCATATTTTTAAGATAAAGATTCTTTCAAACAAAAAAAATTGTTTTAAATTTCATACTTGGAAAACAAAAATGCAAATGCAATAAATGAATAGTAGAGAATCATGCATGGGAACAAAACACCACCTACAAATGCAAATAAATTATTGGAATGACATAAAACAAATGATAAAGTCAAATATATTATTGGTCTTTCCCTTTCTGACATTAAATTTTATTATATAGATTTAGATAAATCATCATAGGAAATTTGGGATAATTTCAAGAAAATATTTGGAGCAAAAATAGTTAATGTGAAGTCTTTCCTAAAACTTCAGCTATTTAGATTCAAAATGAGAGATATGATCACTATGTCTAATCACATAAGAAATTTGAGATCTCTCATTAGACAATTGGTAGAAGTCAAGGCTCTATTAGATGATGAATATGCTAAGGATATTTTGTTAAATAGTTTGAAAATACAACAATGTTATTTCTATGCTTAGTCCAATAACTTCTCAAACACAAGAAGATGTGATTTTGGCCCTATTAGGAGAAGAAAAAAGAACAATCAAAAAGATTTAAAAGTTGATTCTCAACATGAGAATGTATTATACTCATGAGGTAATAATAATTAAAAAATAAAAAATGAATGTTATTATTGTAAGAAAAAGGATCACACAATGTGGACTAGTATAACTCAAGCCAATGATGTTCTTGAGGGAGAACTTAAAGAAAAATAAAATGATGTTAGCTTAGCCTATATATATTTGTTTGTTTCAATCAATATGTTTTGTTGTGTGGAATGTAAAACTTAAGGGAGGGTGTTGGAATATTAAGATTAACATTAATAAATTCACCTTACTAACTTGTTTATTTTTGTTATCAAATAATTAGTTATATTATTGTAAGATAGTAGTTCAAATGGGAAGGTATATTTGAAAGGCTTTGTAAAAGCCATATTGTAATATATTCCCAAATGAATTGTATGATATAATTATTATTTTGAGTGTTTTTATGTGCAGATATAAGTTCTCTTGACTTTTCCAATATATTTTGTATGCTCTATTAGCCATGATTTCATGATTAATTTTCCACTTTCGACACTACTTCTTACTAACTTTTCCATCCAAATTTATCTCTTAGACTAAATATTTCATATAGGTCCATTTTAATTTTCTTACTATCACCTTTGGCTGAATTTTTAAATTGGTTCAACCATGCAAAAGGTGTGGCTACTTTTAATTATTTCCACTTAAATGTTGGTTACAATTTTCTAATTTTCTTTCCATTTAGCTAGTCACAATTTCATACTAGCATTAGTACTTGAAAATGATAGTTTACTTGTACTTAAAACTTGTGGTAATTTCATTAATCTCTTGCTACCTCTAGTGTTGAATTGGACTAGTTATGTCATCTAGGATTTGTTCCTCAAATTTTTTTACTTTAAAAAAAATAAAATTATGATGGTTATACTTGTATTACCATGAATGGACATAAATTTGAGAATTTTGGGTGTTTTCATTCAATTTTTCATGTTTTCCCCTTAGCTCCTACTTTATATGTGTTTTTTATGGAAGCCTTTGGATATCTTTTGGCTAATAGTATTTCATGGAACCTTATTAAAGGTGCTAATTTTCTTAACTCTATAGCCCAATTATTCAATGGTCATTTTTCTAATGACTCCTTTCTCACTCTCTTGGGGGAAAAATGTGGCATTATTTAGGATATTCAATGCCTAGACATTTTCCGAAAAGCTTTAAGGTCAAATATATAGTGGCATAAAACTCAATTTTATAGGAAATCCTTCTTAGCCAAGCCCAATTGGCTCAATTCCTATGAATAGAAGGGGCTTTATCATAAGGAAGTGTTGAGATTCCTAAGCATCTCTTTTTCATTTTAGGTTTCTCCTTCCTCTTTAAAGAAACATATCATTTCTAGAGCTGAGAAAAATTATCATATTAAATTATGAAGCCCCTTTCTTTGGCAAGGAGATTCCATGTGTGTTAAAAAATTCTTGTTGCACACGTTTCCATTACTCATCTTGCTAAGAACCTTGCAAATCCTCATATTTAAAGATTGAAAAAATCCAAAGGTATATTTTATGGCCTCCCTTTAACAAAGGAAAATGGTTTCACAAAGTATCCTAGGAGTTTTATTATTTCCCTCATGACTATTATAGGCTTGGCTTGCTTTATATTCACTACTCTAAATGGCACCATAATTTTAAATTTAATTCATAGACTCTAAAACCTAATGAAACCAATTTGTAGCTTATCAAATTGGAGAAGTGAAAGGTCAATACCAGCGTTGAGGAAGAGTTTGGAGAAGTGAAAAGAATGTCAATACCAACATCGAGGAAGAGTTTGGAGTTAAACCAAGGTCAATACCAGTGCCAACGAAGAGTTTGGAGGAGTGAAAACAAGGTCAATACTAGCACCGAGGAAGAGTATGGAGGAGTGAAAACAAGGTCAATACCAATGCTGAGGACAAGGTTGAGGGAACTCTGGGAAAATCGATGACCAAGGGACAATGAGCATTGTAAGTTTGGCACCCCCATTCTCTTTAACCTGCAATTTTCATGCCTAGTTTCCAAAGATCTTCTCATACATTGGCAACCCCATTCTCATAAAATGGTATAAGACAAAAAAAAAATAGCTTAGTCTCTCACATTTTTATCGACCAGCCTCAGGTCTTGGAAAAAATACCATAATCTACCGACATCTTGGTTGTTGGTGGGAACATGTTATTATTTGTTGTATGACCTACCTCAAATCTTATTTCCACAAAGTTGCTAAAAACATAAAACAATAAGAAACAATTTGAAGGTACAACTAAAAAGGGGTTATTTCTTTTTGGCCTTCTCCACCTCTTATATTTCAACATAGCATGGAATTATGCTTAAATAACATAAAATCAAACAAATGGAAGTTTATAGGGGCAAAGGAGCCCAAGTATATGCTAGGCTAAGCTAGATCTAATGAATGAAAATAGAGGCATACAATTCTTCTTTAATACCTCCACCACAAACATATGCAAGGAAAGGTCTCCTCCCTTCTTGGTAGTGATAACCTCCTCCACACACAACCCTTAAAAATTATGAATAGAGGAATATAATATTTGAAGAACTCAAAGTTGATTCTCTCCTACCTAATGCAATTAGTCATTTTACCCTTACAAATATTTATAGTGATTACTAGAGGCACATAGACCAATTCTTCATAATAGAAGAATTTGATCATACTTTTCCAATGATGGCATTATGAGAAAACCTTAGGTTAAATGAATAATTCCCAGCTAAGTTCTTTAAATTGTGTCCAACTGTATAAGAGAAGACCACTGCTATGTGTACTTGGATACCATGGAGAAAGGCTCTTTGGGCTCTTTCATCAATCAAGGTATTGTTAAATTTTAACAGCCTAAAAGTGAGAATGAAGAATCTTTCCTAGGATGGTGGCCAATTATGCTTCTCAACACCTAGATTACAAAATTTTTTTCAATATAATTTCCATCACAATTAAACCTATTGCTTGATATTTAGTCATACAGGTAAATAAATTGTCTTTTTTGATAGTAGATACATTCTAGACAATTCAATCCTTGCATTGGAGACTGTTGAATGGGCCCAAAAAACTACTCATGATGCCCTTACTATTAAGTTAAAACTTTGACAAGGCATATGATTGCATCAAATGTCCTTTCATTTATAAAAGGCTCAAATGGATTTATTTTTAACCCTAAATTATTATCACACATTCAAAATTACAAAATACCAGTTGAATGAAGAACCTTCATTTGAAGGTGATGTCGTCATGACCTTTGAATGAAGAAACTTCATTCAAAAATGATGACATGTCAATACTTTCAAATGAAGGTATTTTTTATTTTAAATATTTCATGTCCAAAATGCTTTATAAAAGGAACCTTTGCATGAAGGACCTTCAAATGAAGACCTTAATTCCAAGGTCCTTCATTTGAAGATCCTTCATATGAAGGTTCCTTTAATTCCATCCCATTATAGCTCTTAGAGTTTTTAGAGATATTTTTGTTTCGAAGTAGAGATTGGACCATCAAATAGTGTCACCATGACTCTACCAAGATATCCATCAAATTGATAAACCCTGACTTAACAACTACAAATTCACAAGAAAATTGCCCCTGTCAGCCCTAGGGCATCAATTCAATGCCAAGTTTCTTGCTTTAACAAACCCATAAATGCAATGAACCTCTATAATACCATGTTTCACACCAATCCACCAAGTTATAGTTCCAAGATAGTGGGTGAATTGGTGGATGTCATTTCTATTTAACCCTCAATCCCTTACATAGGCAAAATAGGGCAGTCCCTATATTTGATTGTTTTCTCCCACAAAACAGTGATTGAGCACTTCAAAAAAAATAAAAAATGAAAGGGAACACATATATTTATCTACACCAATGATCTCAGAGCATTTCAAGCTTGTACAAATCCATACAACACAAAAGAACTTCAGAAAAATAGTAAAAACATAGAAAATTGCTTCAAGAACGTGGTATTTGATATGAAATTTTGGTATCAACTCCTCCAACAATTGAAACAATTGCAATGGGATGGGAATACAATATGATAGAAGTGGGATAATAAATGAATCATTTGAAGCATCGAACCAATATTCAAATCAATATGAGCACTAAATTTCACTATTTGAAGATGTTGAAACCTTGTCATAGAAAACTAGAACATTGATGTGACCACTCATCCTACCTTAAAACATACCAAAAGTCTCCTAGCAATTAGACATAGGACGATTTAAGATGACTTAAAAAAAAATTATTTCCAAAGAATAAACTTATGATGACTTAAACAAGACTAGTACACACTCCCTCCTTGTTAACCACTTAATAATATGAAAATTAAATGTAAATTTTCTGCTATTTTTAGTCATGTAGGTGTCCAATAAACCACTTGGTGGTGTTTCCCTTCAAGTTTATTTACTTGAATGAAGAGAAAAATTCCTTTGATTACAATTAGAGAATACATTTGAGGCTTTGGTTGTGTAACTAGTGTACCATAGTCACATTTAACACTTGTTACAAAGTTTTGCAGTTAAAATGTTAAGTAGATTTGATTTGTGATGGACACATTTGAACAGTAGTAACAATAATTTGCAATCTATCAAGACTTGATTACCTTATAACCTGTCAAATTCTAGCAATGAAATGATAGATTAATCATAATGTCACCTTGGGATCAAATCACTATGAAAGAGCTCCATCCAACATCCTTATGAGTGCAAGTACGACCAAATAGGTATTTGTCAAATCTATCTCCCTTGAGCAAGGGAAATTCAGGAAGAGAAGAGGAAAGCGATACATTTAGTAGGTCTAAAAGAGGGAGATCAGCTAGAGGGCAAAAGATTAGAAGAAACTTTCGTAAATGTATGGATTTTTTTCTTGCTGAAGGGGGGACATGTTTTTATGATGATAAGAGCATAGATGACATCAAGGTGCTCTTGAGGTACAAAGATCTACGGAAACAATGGGTACCCAAGGAACTTCCTCCAATAAACATTGATTTTTGTGTCAACGAGAGGATATATCGCATAACACCATCGTCATTACATGGTTTGGGCCTATTTTGCATGGATGAAATAAAGGTCTGTTACAAAAAAGTTACTGAATTGATAGAGTATGTTAGACACTATTACAGTTACAAAGATTGGATGTAGCTGGTTCGATATACACGAAGTATGCGTAGGTATGCACTGTCAACAAATTATATATAGCTAAAAGATAAGGATCAAAATAAAGGAGTGGCTATGTGCATTGACATAAGTCAAAAAGCATCAAGGAATATTGTAGGGTTTATAAATAGTACACAACCTGGGTCAACAAATAAGCAACCCAATTGCATATTCAAGGTGCGCGAGGGAAACCGTGTATTCGTATGTGCGATAAAATCAATAACTGCAGGGGAAGAGTTGCTAATCGATTGCAATTTGAATCACTTAGATACAAACATAGTTACTATGGGGGTGGTATGTTCTATATACCATTTTACCTAACCTCCAATTAATGAATCCAATACACCATTTTATTATTATGTTTTTTTTCGTAAGTCTATTCGTTTCATTTCGGTAATGTTTTTTATATTTAATTTTTGTCATAGCGGCACATTGATCATATGGGGAAGGCTTCGAACCAGAGCTCAGATCGTGATCCATCTTCAGGAACTTCTACCTAATAGTTTACCTCATTGTAATTGTACAAATTAGATACGAGCAAAATGTTTTATTATTATGTTTTATTCATGAGTTTATTGGGTTAATTTCAATAATATTTTTAATATTCTTGTTACAATCGGCTGATCGGGGAAAGGCACTAGTAGTAGACGAGAGCATCCATAGGGAGGTGCAGTCACTATAATGTGATGATGACATCGCATATTCAACAAACCCTCTCGATATGATAAGGAAGACCAAATAAAAAATTCAATGAAGAAATCCTTCAGTTGTTATTCATAGTGCCTCAAAGAGGTGAGATAAGAGAGAGGGTTAAAATATTGACTGAAAGAGCACAAAACTTGCAAGTAAGTTGTCATGAGGTCTTTAATTATAACATAAGTTCATTCATGGCTTTATATTTTGTACTCTTTTATGTCATGAACTAAAATATGTGTTGTTTTTACGGGATTTTTTGCTTCCTCATGATGTTGTTGGCTATGATCAGGGTATTGCATATAGGGTACTGCAGATGTTGTCTAAGTAGGGGTTGGTACAAGTGTCCATCTTGAACTTCCTATGCATACATCACATCATTTGACTCCATCATCCGTGCCTATATTATCGACTAAAATTTTGGCAACACATACCATGCAGGCATCTGATAGGGTACCCTCTGGCAATGAACACATGTTAGAACATGCGTCAGGACATGTACCAAGGGATATAGAGGTCACTAGTACTGGTGATGTTTTAGCAACATTTCTTGGATCTTCTCGTATTACTAGTATAGGAACATTGTCGGTCACATTTATGGTGACCGAGGATTTTGTTCCCATAAAGATAGAGAAGGTCCTAGGTACTTAAATATGTTCTAATTATTATTATATATAATCCAATTGAAATTTACTTATTGATCACTCTTTTTAGACTAATGATCCCATGATCATTTTGTAGGAAATGATGCTTTTTATAAACATCTAAGTGATATTACATTGGAGCTCTTCGGGCCCACCATACATACACGGTGGAATGCCCAAAATCAAGATTTAAAAGATGAGCTCATTAACCATTTAGTTGTGCTATTCGGTGATAAAACATTCAACTGAACCAGGGTCCTTAAGAAAGCTAGTACCTATCTAAATTATGTGAGGGACCATATAGGTCACATTTAGAGAAGAACATAAAGTACAAGCGTCCCCCCATGATTTTGGAGTGGGAGTGGTGGTGTCAGATGGAAAGGAGAAGGCTGAAAAGTAAAAAAGGAAAGACACCACCGAGCCAAGGAAGGTATGTGATACTATCAACAATGTAATTATATACTGATTACTCTTTATTTTTACATAATCTAACATATTTCAAAATTTTCATAGGCTGCCCAACACATCGAAGGCAACAAAGGCAAGACTAGAAAAACATGGGTAGCACAAACTTGGCTCTGGTGGTTATATGAAATTATCCACACGAATTGTAAGTATCAATAAATGAAATATTTCATCCAAATAATAAATTACAAAAAAAAATTGTTTTATCACACCATAGAAGCAAAATTCATAATCTATTGCAAAAATGTAGGGCTCTGAATTCAACGGAGTGCCCACAGAAGAGGACCTAAAGATTTCCTTCCAGCAAGGCTATGGAGCTTTGGTTGAACACCTAAGAGTAAACACTGGGAAAACACAATCTTCCACTACATCCGACATGTAGGTAAATAAACTCAATAAAGTTTATTTAAAATTGAATACTTGTGCAATCTATTCAATATTAATTTCCACCATAAAGTAATAATATGCCTATTTGTTTTAAACATACAAGCAATGATAATACTGCACATGACATTGGAATGTAGCTTGGTGAGGGTGGAGCACAACCTATAGATGAAGGCCATGGTGTGCATCTCGGTACTGGATGTATTCATGTGCTATACAAAATGCAATATGGATTAATACAATTAAACATCTTTAATTGTCTTTGGTGTCTTAATTAATGTAACCTTTCGTGTTTCAACTTTAGAGCATGTAGAGCATGATCAGGCTAGACAAGATCAAGAACATGATGTAGCCACATCAGGTAAAGAGGACCACTCTAATGTTATTTTAAACATATTTAATTGCAATTGGTGTATTAATTAATGTAACCTTTCGTGTTTCAACTCCAGATCAGGATTTAGAGGGTGTTCAGCATGTTAAGCATGGGGCTATAAGACAAGATCAGGAACATGATGTGGCCCCATCGGGTAAAGAGCACCACTCTAATGTTCTTTTAATTAATGAAATACTTGTAACAATAATAATAAAACATATCAATTTAATATTTATTTTCTATTGCAGCAGACCCCCCCTTGCAGCAGTGTCCACGTTGTGAGTACACGACTAGGCATACATTAAGATCACAAGAAGAGCTCAAAAAAACTGAAGGGGGGAAAAATGATTTAGAAAATGATACTCCACTTCAACTTTTTTTAGCTGCAAAAAAAAAAGAAAAAAAAAAGTGATTGTAATCATATTATGACAACCATATTTTTGATAATATGTAAAAATTGAAAAAATGAATGTTATATGTTAATGAATGAATGTTAGATGTTTTTAATGGATGAATGAATGAACGTTATATATTATTAATGGATGAATGAATGGATGTGAATATTTTAATGAATGAATGTTATATGTTATTAATGGATGAATGAATGATTAATTTTATATGATCGGGTATGGGGAATTGAGAGTGATGTGAGGGGGGGGGCGGGGGGGGAGAGGGGCCAAATTATCTTCCATATTCACGTGGTTGGCCTTGTTAAGTAGAGAATATTAAACTACTCTCAAAACAAAGAGAAGCTCAATAAGGTAATGCACTTTTCAATATAAGAAATGAATCGTTTGAAGCATCAAACCAATATGCAAAGATGAAAGAAAGTGCTAACTTTTCACTCTAAACATTGTGTTGTGTGTGGATTTGGTTTCAAAGCTCGGTTTCTTTTGTTTTTAGCGGTCTTTAAAATTTGAATTTTGTGCATAATAGGTTAGTGGAAAATTTGACAGCTCTGAAGGGTTTAGAGGCTCGATTGAGATAGATACAAGGATATTTGGATCTTGTTGTTGATGGGAGGCTTCCATTTAACCATGAAATTTTGTACCAATTGCAGGTATGCAAAAATTTCTCTACTTACATTCATTCAACTTGCTATAATATAATATCTAACAAAAATCTCCTTTTCATTATACTTAGATGGATTTTCATGCCCTGTTCCAAAGAACATGTTTTAGAATAGGCAAGAAGGATGTTGGAAAGGGTTAAGGAATTTGAATTTACACCTGCCAATTGCATAGTTTACTTCATTCATCCAACATATTTCCAATGCGTTTCACAATTTTTGGAATCATATCCTATAATTACAAAACTAGTAAAATTTAAATATGTAAGTTTCAAATATTGCATTACATATCTTTCTATGAATTTTTGAAAGAAAATATCAAAATGGAGAAGTATTAACAAAATAATCTGTCTAATTTCTAAGAGATCAGGGAATTTTTTTTCAGAGTTATCTTGAATATATTTAAGACAAAAGTAACTTATAGAGATTGAAGCAGAATATCGGTAGTCTAAAATCACCAGTCAACACATCTTAGTAGTAACTCAATTCAAGAGAACTAGGTCCACTATCCATTAGCTAGTAAAACAAATAAAATCAATTCATAAGATTATTCTGTTCTAATAGGGTTGACTGGTTGCTTGTTTCTTTTTGATTGTCAGGAAGTCATCAATATACTCTTGGTTTTCCTACCTTCTCTTGCCTCGTGGCCAAAGAGTTTCTGCAAAAGGAATCAAAGTAACCTTAAATATTGACAATGACAATGAGTACAAGGTTAGTATGGGTATGTGCAGGATCATCATGGAAAAAATAGGCCCTCAAGTGGCAATAAAATTCAGAAAATCAAAGTTAGGCAACTTGACGTAAAAATTTGAATAAGTTATCTATATTATTTCAAAAATATGTAAGAATAGAATCTGTAGAAAATTGAATGTAGTTTCTAAACTACTAGGTTTATTTTATTTTTTTTAAAATCTATTTGGTGAAAATTTGAAATTTCAATGTAGTAAAATTTAATGTCAGGGAAAAAATAAGAAGTGGGTGTCTGTCTGACCACCCTAACCACAATAAAATAATAATATTTTTTTATAAGATTTTAGATATAAGTAGGGGACTCATGTCCTGATGTGATGCATATTGTTTTGTAATTTTTTTCCGAGTAAATAATTAATTATGAATTTTTTATTACAAATTTTAAAAAATATAAAAACTCATATGTCTGACCACCTTAACTTTGTCAAAATTTCATGAAATTCAATTCTTTTTATTTTAATCCTATAGTATGTGAAGTATAGAATGTGACGTATATTTTGGATTCGAAAAATGTGATACCATTTGAAAGCTATAGATTTTTTCAATCAACCTATCAATCAGGATTTTAGTCATAATTCAAATAGAAAATGAATAATAACTATTTATTAAATTCAAAGTAAAGCATAATTTTTATTGGTGGAAAACTAAGAATCTCCTTTAAAAACCCTTTTCATTTCATCAATTTTGGGTAAAAAAAAAGTCGTCAGCCACATGGGCCATCATATCACTTAGATATCGCCACTTTTTGGCCCATCATGATCCTGCACATACCCGTATAACTTAATGTTAATTGGGTATGATTTTATTTATTCAAGACAAATTTAGATTCATTTTCTACTCACACTACTTTTATTTACATTTATGTTTTTTTGATATCCATTTTCCTTTACATTCATAATCTTCTATACATATTGTGTTTACAATAATGTTTTCCTTAATTTAAGGGGAGAGGACCCAATACCTGAGCATGTTTCAATAGTTGTGATAGTAGTGGTTTATATAGTGCCCAACCCTAATTATTTGATTCTTCTTACTGATCCAATTAATACTTTCTAGCTACTATGATTGATTATAAGGATTTAATCTTTACTTGATTGTGATAAACTTAGATTTTTGGGCTTCTCTTATAGGTGCTTGTTTAGATGGGTGAGGATTGTTTCTTGTGCTAAAAATATTTTTATTTGTTAATGCTAAACTTACATAGTTGAATCAAGGGGTAGAGGTTGTCCTCTTCAAATGGAATAAGAAGGAGAGTTAGAAGTGGAAGATCAGTCCCATCTGTAAGTTTCGTGTGTAGCTGCATTGTATGGAATTATTTTTCTTGGGTATTACTTAAATTAAAAAATTTCATTATCCGATAAAATTCATGTTTCCATAGAGGGTTTGGAGGCTTTATCTCATAATTCAGATTGCTTGTGTCACTGTGTTTTTCTATTAAATATGATATGTATCTCAAGGAGGATATGGATCTAGTTCTTCATATCATCAACTTAATGAAGAGGACCCTCAATGTCATGTTATTAGGATTTAATGTGAAGCTAATCCAAAAAAATTCATTGTTGCTCGAAGCCATATTGCAGTGCTTTCTCTAGGAATCCCACATGATCCCCATCAGGTATCTTCTTTTTGTAGTCTCTAAATTTCCTAGAAGAAATCAACAACCAGTTTGTCTAAATGTGGCTCCTTGTTTACATATTAATATCTCTTTTGGCAGCAATGGATCAAAGTGGATTCATGGGGTCTTAAAGAGAAGGCTCTCAAACATGGAAATCAAGAGTGGGACCAAGTAAAACCATTCATAATCATGCTCATATTGTTTTATTGATTGTCTAAGAGCTAAGTATCGAGGATAACATTTTGTATTTTTCTATTGAATTTCCAAAGTGAATAATTTTTGGCTTGCAATCCTATTTTTTAGTACACTAGCTAAGTATCGAAGACGTACTACAAAATATTCTAGTGTGTAGTTTAATATTCACTAGTTTGATTTTTTCTTTTTAGCAAAATTAGAATCCAGTTCGTAGGTTGTGCTTGTTGTGCAAATTTGTAAGATGAGTTTTTTGTATTCATTTGCATAGTACTTTCCTTTTTCAATAAAATTTTATGCAATGGAGTTCAGATATTAGGATTAGGTTACTAGTTGCTCTTTGAGTAATAATTTAAAACCTTATTCATTGTCCTTTACAATGTGTATGACTAACTTGCAAACTATCCTCTTATATTCATGACTTTCTTTAAAATTATCAAAGGATGACTATGTCTTGATTAAAACCTTGTTTGATGGTTGTCCTTCCTATGAATTTCACAATCTTCTCTTTCACAACTTTATGTTACTACACTAGTTTGTCATACCTCTAATTTTTTGCAATATTGTCTTCAACCTCTCTGTAATTCCCATGATGAATTATGTGTTACTGTGTCAACACTTCCTTGACCATGAGAATGGGAAACAAAGAAATTGAGATTCCATTTAGTAAATCTGTGTACATTTGCAAAAAATTTAGCCTTCAATACCTCATCACCATTACACTCTTGAAGGAACTCTCACAAACTTATACTATTTATCTATCTTTCATCTTACATTGTCCTCTGAATATTGTGCTTTCTACTTTCCATTGTCAAAATTTATCTTCAAAGCTTATTTAAGATTGTTCATATGGCTTGAATTTGGCTTCCAGACTTGTCTATCCTGATTCTCAAACCATCATTATATTTTGATTTCCCTCTTCATTGTATTTGATTATCTTCAACAAAGTTTCATACCACTACCTTAGTATAGTCTGTCATTTTGATATGAAGTAAAGGGCACTATGATATTCATCAAGACTACTGTCAAAACCTTTTCACTACCACTAATGGATCTTATTGTATTCTTGATGGCAGCCACGAAATTGTACTTCACTTGACAATAACCTTCTTCTCTTGCTTTGATGTCAACACAACATTATACTTTTAAGGGTTACCATCTCTATGCTCAATCCACTATTTAGCTATCATTCCTCTAGCACGTGTCCTTATATCTTTCATTGCTGAAGTGATTGTCCTTACACATTGGTTGCCTATCTTTTAAAATTTGAGAATACATTCTTTATGATAGTAAACCTTCCTATAGCATCATAAATTCTATTCTTCATGTGCTCTATGGTGAATATTTTTTGTCTTAACATCTATGATTCATCACTCACTATCCATGATAGTCCCCTTGATCTCATGACTCATCATAGGTTTTATATTTTGCTCCAATTGTTGATCATCAACATAAAATGTGGCCATCATAATATCATCCATATCCTCCATATTCTACAATTATTCATTGCTCATTTCTCATGCATAGTAACGAAATAATGCAGACCTAGAGCTTGGACTATAGATGTATGCAAAAAATGATAAATCTCAACCTCTATAAGACTAATTAAACACAACAACTGACATGTTATTTGATATTTTAAATAGTCATATGACTGTCCTTTTTCTACCTTGTAAACACTTACTCAATGCATACAATAATTTATTGAAATGTAAAGTTGAATGGCCTCTTAAATCTTGACACTAGTTTCATTGCATTTTTCAAAACAGGGTTAAGCATATTCTGATATAAATTTTGATAATGAAGTCTTCCAATCTGTCCTTTATATCTAAGCATTGATGAAAATCCATCTTGTATTTTACTACCCCTTTTAAATGCTCATGGTCTTGGCACATCAACTTTCTCTCTTTGATTGACATGTCCTTATGTCTTGTCATTATCCCTATGGATGCACTTTGGAGCCTCCTACTACTTTTAAATATCGCCCAGAGTCACCCTGATAATTATTTCGATCAATTTGTATCTTCATAAACAAGAGATCATGTATCACTAGGATATTCTACAGTTTCCTTGATGTGGTGAGTCTCCCTGATGATTATTCTTTTGATCTCAAGTATGGCGCCAAGACTCCTGCTGATGTAATCTTATCGGTGTGACAGTGGGTTGGGTAGATATTCAGAACTTACTCCAATGGTATATGTCTTGCCAATATGCTTCCGCTGTGCTTCATCGATGAGACAAGATGAGTATCTCCTTGATGAAACTTCATCACTGAGACCACATGCCAGTCCTCCCGATATATCTTCTTAGGCAATTTTGATCATTGTAATAGTATTGATCTTTCACCGATATGCCTACATTTGAATGAATAGTTTTCTTTTAAATTGCATTATTTCGTCAAATTTTCAATGAACCTCCAAAAGTGTCTGATGAATTTGCAATACATCTAACAAAACTTTTGTCATAATGACTTGCCTATTTCGTCACAATTTTGATGAACTACTGTCATTGTTCTTTCAATCTCAAGTATGTCACCAAGACTCATGTCGATGTTATCTTATCAGTGTGACATAGCGGGTTAGGTAGACATTCAGAACTTACTTCGATGGTATATGTCTTGCGGATATGCTTCCCTCATGATTCATCGATGAGACAAGATGAGTATCTCACTGATGAAACTTCATCGTTGAGACCACAGGCCAATCCCCTCAATATATCTTCTCAGGAAATTTTGATCATTCTAGCAGTCTTGATCTCTCACCAATATTTGCAATACATCCGATGAAACTTTCATCGTAATTGCAATGAACTTTATGATTGATCTAAAGCTTTGGAAAGGCATTCCACTTGTGTTCTGGCTACTGTTCGTCACTAGATTGAAAAAATTTCCATCGATAGTCCGACGAAATTTAGTTGTGATTTCAATATTTTAAAGCTAATCGGGAAAGCGACAAAAATTTCTTTAGTGATTCGTCGGTATTCTGACAATAGATTGTTGATCTTCCAACAAAAGTTCATCAAAAATTGGAGTCAAATATAGTAGTGTCCTCTCATATCACTACCCTTGCAATACTCCTTGTATTTCTCAAGAAACTTTATCTTCATATCTTCCCAAGTTTGCACAGTGTTTCTGCCAAGGGCCATCAACCATCTCAATGCAGCCTCTATCAAAATAGTAGGAAATAGCTTAAGTTTGTTGGCATAATTTGTATAGTCATAGCTTCTATAGAGTATATCAAAGTCAAACAAGAAGGTATCAGAATTTTTTGTGACAAGTCCATAGAATTTAGGAAGGAATGAAGTGGGGATATTTTTAAGGGTATCTACTTCATTCTGTTCAACAATGGGAAAGGGAAAAGTTGGTTGGTTCTACTTGTTAGGCCTATCTCCATTTGCATCAGCCATGCCTACTTGATGAAATTCTATAATAAAGGGTTCTTCAATAGGATTTTGATCTTCAAGGTAAACTTTAGAACTAGTCAAGTCAGGGAATATATCAGCAAAGAGTTGTGGCTCTTCTTCTTCTTCGTTTATGGGTAGATTTGGAAGCTCTACTAGCTGAAATGGCTCAGGATTATTAGGAAGGAATCTCCCATAAGAATATTTTCTTCTTTTGTGCATGCGGTATCAACTCAGTATCATCCAACTCATACAAAGAATGGGTGGGAAAAAAAATAGTGGATCATAACTTCTAACACTAAGAGAAAATTCTAGAAATACTTCAGCAGAAAAACTATCAATGGCTCCAAAGGGCTCCCTAGTTTGACAGCATCCCCAACAATAGTGCCAAAAAATGTCAGCCTCCTACAATGATTTTAATAACTAAGCCTTTACAACCATGATTTATAGATTGAACATCTGACCTGAATAGCCATCTTAACCATCATGAAGGTACATTTAAATTGTCAACCCAGGGACGTGAACTTGAAATGGGTTGGCACATTATGTGCACTAGGAACTTCAAAGTAGTCACCTTCATTCTATAACTAAGAAAGACTTAATACTAAAAGTAAATTGCATGAAAGGAAAAAAATTAAAAGTTGAACATCACTCAAGCAAATCTAAACTTATTATGCATAATAGGAAGAAAAATGTGAACATCAAATAGGAAGCTACTCTACCCACTTTGGCTATAGGAATAGTCATAAAATGGAATTCTAGTGGCTGCAGGAACAGTTAATGCCAGAATCTTAACTGAGTACTGAACAAAAACTAATACTAATCTAACTAAACTAAATGAATAGATTACTCACCAAGTGGCTCCCCTTGGATGAGTATACTCTAAACTAATGCAAACTCAAATACTCAACTCAGAATATTATTTCATTCATTGGAAAATGCAAATACAAAATTATGTCTGATTATCAGCTTGTGCAATAACTTTACGATCGACTCACTAACTCACTAAATCTTGAGGAAGGAGGATCCAAACCTTATTTGTACCAACTAAAAAAGGCCATCAACTCCCACTAACTTAGAGGTTGCCATTTAGGGAAAGAAGAGAAGAGAGTGGAAGGGTGGTTACACATGCAAGGGAATTCGTTCAGATATGCATACCCAAACGTGGACTCGACCACTACAGTAATGCCCACAATGCTCAATTCCATTAAAGATTGGTACAAAGAAGTTACATGTAGCTGGCACAAGAATCTTCCACCATTGTCCCCAGTTGACCTTCGCACGACTCCTCAACCTGACTAGCTAGCAACTACATTTCTCAACTTAGCATTTCCAATCATATCTACATGGGAATGTCAGTACACATAATAATTACATAACTATAACCACCTTAAAGAACATTCATAAATCACATGCAAGATTAATATAGATGGTCCACATAATAGGTAAATATAATTAAAACTAGAAGAAATGAAAGTAATCCCAAATGTCTTATGTTTGAGAGAAACTATATAAAAGTGTCAACATATAATATCAAAGTCTGTGGTAACTTTATCAAATAAAAATAGATTCTACCCCCAACTAGGCCAAAAAATAGACTCATCAAGAGTGCCATGTGTTAACTCAGTAGACAAGAGAGGAACTGCATGAGATTCACTGCTAGGCTCACCGAGTGACTCGAGAGCAGTGAAAAACTTGAGGGACATTGAAACTTCTTGTCATAAGGATGACATGTGCTAATGTAGGACCACCCTCTGAAGAAGGTGGACTTCTTCTTTTTTTCCCCTTTACTAGCAAGGATATCCTCTATCTTTCGCTTCATTAGAGGTTGCGAGAGCCCCATAAATAAGGAAGAAGGCACAAAGGAGGAGAAGAAAAATGCGGTGGACACCACCGAGGTGTTCAACATGTCCACAAGCTTTTAAAATGGTGGGATATTTGAGAGGAAAATTAAGAGAGGTGGCTCACCCAAGGGAGCAATTAACACCCACACCTTTTTAGGGTTAGGGTTGTTTACACTTTCAATAGGAGCTGGTAGTACCATCGAGGTTGATTGAATTGAAGTAGAGTAGATAGGATAGGAGGACACAATAACAAGTCATAAAAAAGGGACAGTCAATTCCTCTTCCTTCCTCCGTAGAGTGGCCTACTTAGTGACTAGAGACTTTCGCTAATGCTTGTGACCATGTGCAAGGAGGTTCTTGTGACACTGGGAGCTAAGTTCGGGAGCCAAAATGGAATAGAAGGCTCCTACTCGACTATTAGAGTTTCCATCATGGCCATTTATAGCTAAGGGAGGGACTCCTAGATAGGAGGAGGAGGGAGAGATTGAGATGAGGCTAGAGCAGTAGTGAGGGAGTCAACTCTAACATCTTAGTGGAAAGCCTCTTCCCATTCACTACCTTGGGGGTAGGAGTGGTAGGAGGCTATGGAGGCTGAGACATAAAGGAATCCCTATAGAGAGCCTTCCCCTTACCATACATACTGGGGTGAGAGCCCATGGATAAGGCAAGAAGGATGGATACCCAAATCTTATCTTTATGCCAAGCCAGTACCATCAAACTTCTTATGTGAAAACTAGGAGTAGATACTCAAAGCTCCTCTTCAAGAAGGGGGTAGAAGCAGGGCCCTGATGATGGGCAGGATTTTCCTTCCCCTTATGAGAGGAGGAGGAAACTTGTGGCCACACTATAGGAGGAGTCACTTTTGGTTGTCCTTTGCCCCTAGTTTTGTACTTCACATAGTTTAAATAAAGCAGGTCCATTCTAGGAGGGAGTGGACCAACCGAGGTAGGCCAAAAAATGATCCAATAAATAACCCCCATGAGATACCAATGACTGATATCCAATGTTATGTATGATGTGCATGGAACCTTCGAGATAATTTTAAACATTTGTGAATAATGAAAGAGATTCCATTCATGGAAGCTAGCCATGGGATGCCCAACTTCACCCTTAATAGATCAAATTTGAGGATAACATTGAATGTTGTATCCACAGCCCTAGGTCCAACTAGGATGAAAAGAGTTATAGAGCCATATGGCTTAAGCGAGAGAGACCATTATGCATACGTATGGTATATTTTGTTTCCTCAGATTCCTCGCTCTATAATGAATTAAGCCATAATGTCTTTCATAATAACATTTACCCGGCTTGTGGGGTCAACTAAGACTCCTATCATAATGTTTCCATTAAGGGAAGTAGGAATGTATAGAGGAGAGGGCTTATTATTCAAAGGCAAGTCCTGTGAGTTGAATTTCACATATGGAAAACCAGTTGCAAGTTGTGGGTGAAGAGTAATCAAAACCATATTAATATATGTAGAGGGTTGAGGAGAAGCAATTGAGGGGTCAATAATCAAGTTTGTAGAATGGGATGGAAATGGGTCTATGTAAATCTACAACTCGCTATTGGCCTTCGCTATCAACTTATTTGCATTTTGTTTCTTCCCATCAAGATGGATGGTATCGTCATCGATGTGATCCTGAACCTCATGACATAGGTGCATGAAATGCTCGATATCATGCCCATTAACATGATGGTACTAAAAGAATAAATTCACATCATATTGATCGATATCTTCTATTGTGTCCATCGATCAATATGATGTGAATTTACTTTTTATACTTCTTGTTGCATTTGAGATCGTGATCGTTAGTCGTAGTGACTACATTCAAAACAAAGTTTACTTTTCTTGAGATGGACACAATAGAATTTCCCTTTGAATGGGAGTGCAAGGAAGATCCCCCAAATTGAACTACTATTTGTTGATACTGTCGCAATGCGGCACATAGATGTGCAAAGGAAGGGTATTTCATTAGGAAAAACTTCTCCTACTGGGATGGTTGTAGGTTGCTTATGAACACCTTCTACACATCTAAATCGAGCAATGGGTACAAGATCTGTGAAAAGAGCACTTGGCATTGCACTAGGAAGTCAATCATATTCTCATTATCTCCCTTCTTACATTGGACAAGATCCGAAAAGGTCATCTTCAGACTGATGGTAGCGTGGAATTGATGGAGAAACTAAATGATGAGCTGATCAAATGAGAATATAGAATTACTAGGATAGAAATAGTACCACTCGAGTTTTGTGCCCTTGAGAGATCAAGGAAAGATTTTTTCCATTAAAGAATCATGATGAAAGAAATACATACACATGGCATTGAAAGTTGACACATGTGTGTTGATCCTCTTTACCACCATACTTTTTAAATTTAGGAATCTCCATTCCCTACGGGAAGGGAGTACTCAAGATTTCCACCAACAATGGACTATTTTGGAAGAAAGTTTGGAAGATGGGTTGGGTGGAGGCTTGAGAAAGGCTCGCTAACTTGTTTTGCATCTGACCCATGTTTTGAAGAAGAGCATTCAGAACAGGGTCATAGGATGACAAAGGCCCAATGAAATCTCTAGAACCACCAAATCCATCTCTAATATTGAAGCCACTACCATGGCCTCCACCAAAGCCACCTCCACCAGTGCCACCTTCGCTACAAAATCTACCACCACTCATTCCATTGGAACACCCACCACTAGGGGTAGTAGGATGGGTGAAGCTAAAACCAAGGGGTATTCTACTAACCTTGACAATGTTAGGCTTTTGAGAAGCAAAGGAAATGCTAATCAAAGGGCCTATTTCATCCATGTATATATATATGGTAGGCATCAGGACACCTATTTATCTCTCATAAGCATTGAGCACCTCTCCTTAAGTAGTACTTGACCTAGTCTTATACGAGGAGATATAGGATTGAATTAGATTGATAAGACCCTGTAAGCACTCTATGCATGTCTTATCCTTTCCTAACATATACCTAACCTCACTAGCAATTCTAGCGGTTCTCATCATGTTTGGTGGTTGTTGATGCAAGATTTTGCAAGTAGCAGTAGTCCCATGGGAAACTTAGTTGTTGGGGGACATTATGCATGCAGCTAAGTGACCTCTGGGTTTTACCGAAGCCAACTCTTCATTTTAGTGGGGGAGGTAAAAGGTTAGGAAGATGACTGAGAATATTAAATCTAAGCTAAAGGCGATGTGCCAAATCATAAACGATATTATCTGAGCATAGTGTTGGATGCAAAGGCTCAAACCACTGAATGCTGTTTATTTAGATAAATTTTCTCAAAAGCACTTTAAAACATAAGAACAAACTCTATCCACATAGAATAATCTAGCATAACTTTGGCCAACACAAACAAGTCGAAAACATGATCTGTATCTATTAAGCTATAAAATATTACAAAAGTTGAAGAACAGGCTTTCATATATTATAGGTAAGTAACAACATAGTTTAATAGTCTTATCAAATGCATGAAAAGCAGAAAGGCCGAATTGATTGGCATAGTCTATGAACTCCAAGTTCAATAAAAATATTACAGAGGCTATTCCCAGTGCTTGGGAAGCTTTTCTATCTATCTAGTCAACAACCTAATAAAAGAGAAGCATGGCCGAATATATAGGCCTGCCCACCACCTGAAAACCATGGATAAAGATGCCTTGATCAAACATCGATACCTTAGATCTTCTTGAGCCACCACTGATTTAAAAGATCGCTCGAAAGTGCACCAGCAAAGCCATCATAGAGAATAGAAGGCCATGCAGTAGAAGAAATGAACATGCGACACTGAAGAAGAAAATGCGATGGCAAGCAAGAAAAATCGGCCCACAAAAATATGCCACGCGTTGAGCAAATAGAGCCTGGAAAAAGAATGAGGGGCATCCCAACAAAACACTCCAAGAGGAAGCCATGTGGGTGACGCCAAGCGAAGATAACTACAAAGTGGGGCTAGCTCAAAAAACAACTAGCGAAAGCCACGTGTTGTGCACTCGGAACTCGACAAAAGTGAAGCGATACAGAAAATCAGGAATCTTTGTTTGGCGGTCACATAGCAAGCGCCGAAAAGTTAAGAGCAATAAATGGTAAGGAAAATCCATGAAGAAAAGATAACCGTGAAAGCTAGTGGTTCATGAAATAATGTTCATAGTTTGGTGACTCACAAGGATATTTCACCTACGGAATGAAGAACCCTAGAAACCTTGGTTCAACATCCCATCATCGCTCATAACTTAGAAAGGGAAGCTTGCAGATCAGTCCAGACCTCATTTGATGGCACAGAGAGGGCTCACATATTTTCATGCGCCAACTTGAGATCGATGATTGCCTTGAAAGGAAATCCGCCAGATACCTTGACCTCCAATTCAAGCTGGAAAAAGAGCCACGCTAGCTGATGCACGATGGCTTCAATGTTTTGGGTGGTTGGAGATTGATCAAAAGCATGGAAAATAGAAAGGTACTACTTCTTCTCCTCAATCATTGCAATAATGTGCTCGACACCTGCTATCACCTGATTTGCGATGAAGGGCAAAGGGAGGCCTCTTTGAGTTAAGCAAGAAATTTTTTCCTGCATGTCACTAATAATTTGGTTCAATCTGGCCCTGCACTCTGCAACATGGTGGATGGCCTCATGCATAGAAATGAGAATGTTCATGCCAATGGCCACCGTTGTCTGTTCCACTATACCTACGCTGCTCAGAGCCTCATCGAAAGTCATATACAACTTTTTCAAGAGAAGCTTGGCCTCCAAAACTCTGTCAGAAGTCATCTCTTGCACCTACTAGATTGTTCCACTAACTATTCCATATAGGTTGGTCACCTACACCATAAACTTCAAGGTAGGCTGCAGAGTAAGGCATAATGCCTTGACTTTATCCCAGTATGATGCGCATAACTCCTTGGCAATTTCCAATGACCTCATCTATGGTGCAGGAGGTTGGGCTCTCAAAAGATCCAACTCCACTATTCTGCTGCTCAAGTATGCCTTTAGCTATGATAAGCTCCCATCCAATGTGGACACTTGGCTACTTAGAGTGGAAATTTCTTTCTCCTTCTCTTCCAAGGCCAATTCGGCCTACTTTCTCTTTTCAATTTCTGACTCTAAAGTAGCATTCATCTCGTTTACTTCATCACTTGTGCTCTGTCAGAGCTGATTCATACCTTTATTCAATTTTAGTATGTCAGCATGGAGTTTTTCTTCGTTCACTCAGTTCTGCTCAACCTCATTCTGTAGGGTCAGAACAATATCCACGCCCATAACCTAAAGCTCCTTGATTTTTCTTTCAAAAGCACTCTTCTTTTACAGGCGATTTATCTTATTTTCCTGGGATTTATACTTGTTTACCCAGATATAAACCTTTCCCTTTAGCTTTGATATTTTCTCCTCCCTTTTCCTTGCTTGGCGATTGAGC
The DNA here is from genome assembly GCA_007115665.2 of Sequoiadendron giganteum. Lineage (NCBI taxonomy): Eukaryota > Viridiplantae > Streptophyta > Pinopsida > Cupressales > Cupressaceae > Sequoiadendron > Sequoiadendron giganteum. The sequence continues at coordinate 17,174,799 of CM021100.1, forward strand.
TTGAGGTAATCGATGGTTACTATCTTCTGAGTTTCCTCCATCAACTCGACCTTATCCCACATAGGAGCTTGTTGTAACTCCAGCCCAATGGCATTGACAGAGTATTCACTCGAGAGCATTTCTCCTACCATCTTAATCACGTTGAGAGTGATCTTTGCAAACATCAAAAATTTTTGACTCTCATTGAAAATATTTTGTAAGAGAGGTTCTTCTTGCCTGCCCGCATCCTTTTGTCTCCTCTTTTGAATTCAGCTGGCTCGGGCGCTCTTATTTGCCTCCACCTACAAGAAATATTCATGGGAAGAGATACCCAGTCCACTAGCAAAAGGAAATTCTCGAGGGACTGGTAGTGCAAAAGACAGCGTGCTGAGCACATTAGTGGATATGCTAGGCCTTGTGATAATGGCCGGGGAAAAAGGTGGGATGCACTGGCCACTCAGAGATGATGAAAACATGACAGGGGAAAAGGTAGGGGAAGCAACAATTGGTAGGCTGGGCCTCAGGGACGAAAATTGTTGGCTCATTAGGTCAGGACTGGCGACCAATTGTGTCCCAGGGGTGGAATGGAAAGTAGAGGATGAAAATGGTAAACCAGGAGGGAAAGGACTGGACTGCCTGGGATATCCAGTGACAAAAAAGTTGGTACAGATGAAAAAACTAGAGTAGACAAAAAAGTTGGGGTAGACGAAGAGGAGACTAGAGACATAGTAGAGAGAGAAGAGGGAGGGAATAATACTTGAGGCTCCTGAAGAGCTGTAGATGATACACCACTTCTTCTTGTTGCTGCTCCTCTTCTTCTATGGACTCTCTCATTCATGGCCGCTTGTCCTTCGGAGAATCTTCAATGTGCACAATAACCTTGCTCTAACAACTGGTACTCTTTGGCCTCTTCCTAGTCAATTTAGAGGAGCTAGAAGGCTCTGATGTTTGTGTGTCTGGCAAAACATCCTACTAGGTAGGCTATCCACTGACATCTTCCTCATGTGTTGGGTCTTTTCCTCCAACAGGGGCATTCTGGGTTACCTCTTCTCCAAGTTTCGTGGTAGCTCTTCCCTTCTCATAATATTGCTTTGAAAGTGAAGGGTTTATAGAGTTCTCGCTGTCTGGGTGCTCGTGAACCCATATGTCATCAAATTTTTCATCCAAGTCGACCTCTTGAAATAGGTCACCTATTTCTTTTATCTCCTACCTGTATATCCAGAAGTCCCTAATTCTTTCGGGCTTTGATCCATGCTTATTCAACTAGCTACACAGGTATGAGCTCATGTTCTGGTTTTGGTTGGGCTTTCCCACCATGTGGTAAAATTTTAACCATGGTGATTGGTTCTCTGGAGTAGGCAAATACTCAAGGCCTACATAGAATTTCAAACTTCCCTCATCAACATTTCTCTGAGGGTCCCAGAATGGTTGGGGCTGGTGTGAAATTTTGATGCCAATCTCTGACAGATTATTTCTCGAGTTGTATTACCATATGTCATTAATAGTTACCATCCCAAGACTACCCAACTTAGAGTACAAGACCTCCAAGTTGTTAACCTTCAGGCCCTTCTTCTTCACCAGTGAGACTAAGATGAACATGATAGGAAGTCAAATGTCTTCCTCCCCAATAATCATTCTCAATATTACTCAACTGCCACAACGCCTCCAAGGCCAACACTCTATCAAAAATAAAACGTGGGAGCTGGAAAGGCTCCCGGATAAAGCCTCGCATACAAAGCATAGTGAATTCTATACCAAAGAGCCAATCACAAGGTGGAAAGAGGCATCCCAACCAAGAATTATGTTGTGGCATTAGACACACCAACATGCTACTTCCAGATCCATCCAAAGCTCACAAATTCAAAGCTAAGAACGAATCTATAAATGTGTAATAATCGAAAGTCTTCAACAGAATGAGAGTCCATGTCGACACTGGCTTCTGTGCACCACTCTCATCGAAAATGGCCAGGGCCATGAATTATTGGAAATAGTCAAGATTCTGTTACAAAATTAAGTAGGCCAGGAAAGAAGAATACCTAAATCTAGAACCAACTTTGAAATCTCACAGCTGCTCGATCATCCCGTCTATAATAACCTTTGTGAAGTCCATAAGTGGAGGCTAGTTGTTCTTCCTCAGCATGAAGCTAAGAATCATTTGGAATTCAAAAATTTCCTTGTTTGTATCAAGCCCACAATCCAGCACCAACATAGAAGCGACAGAAGCAGTCCCTGATTTCAAAGCACCCAAAGCAATCAGGAATTTGGGAGGTGTTGAGACATCTATCGGTTGAGCAGTCTCAGTGTGGTAAAATTGTTGTACCATTCAAAATTTTCTCCAGCATTCCCGCATCCTCTTTATATCAAAATATTCAACAATTTTGGGTAGAGGGAATGGGATGCATAACATATCTTGCAGGGCGTGAGGGTTGATAGCTACCCTCAAATTAGGGCCATTAATAACTCCTTTATGAGGATCAAATTTTACTGCACACAGTGCCACCATTTCTGGGCAATAACGCACCAGGGGAACCATGTACTGGGGAAGCCCACAGTCCCATAGACATTTGTTGAAAGGATCTGACAATTTCTTCATTTTTTCGCAAGCAGCTTCCCTTAGGCTTTTGGTATTCTTAGACAACTCAAGATCCCAAATATTATCCCAATTTTCTGATACTAGGGCTTGATTTCTAGGAGAAAACATGGAAATAATTTTTGGGTCCAGTTGATTGGTAAAAGGCCAAGATGGCCTTGTTGGGATGCCTGGGGTGGCATAAGACTCTTTGCCATATATCTCTACGTAGGGTGTCGTCAATCTTTGCTTGTTAATGCTTTGAGGGGGCGGGACCTGTGTTGAACTTCCTACAATTTCAGCCATTTTCTCCTTGTATTCGCAAGAGGCTTTCACAAATTTTATAAATGACTTAGCTTTTGAAAAAACCTCTCTTTGCAAATAACTTAGCTGTTTTCACCATTTAATGAATTCTCATCACAAATTCCCTTTTTGCATGCCAAACCTTCTTTTTGGTTTTTGTGAAAAATGGCTTGGCAAGTGTATGTGCCAGCCTTTAATATTTAGTTTCCCAATGCATCTCTGACTTTTTCGAGCATGCGAGGAGATCACCAACCTACTAAAATACTCTTCAAATTTAAGAGACATGAGATTCGTGTGAGGTGGTTCCTATTTTCCCTTGGACAATGCACTGAGACAACCCTGCCATATCTTTCGCAAATTCTCTTGCATTTACTGATCTCTTGATTGTACTTGGGTACAACACCCAACGGCTTTACCAAAAGATTTTCCTTGATTTTATCAGGACGAAAACTCCTACTGCAGACACCTGGCCCATTTTCTTTAATTCGACAACTTGAAAGAAGCAAGTTGCAACTGTACCTCATTATTCACATCAACTCACATGCTGTGACACTGATTATCGAGGCCTGATAGCCCCATTTTCTTTTGATGTAATCATAGCTTGCCTCGTCAGTTGGACCTCGATCAATCTATAAATAGCCCCCTAGCAGCTTCACTAATCACAATTAGCCTCAACATTCCCATTTAGTAGGCCCTAGTTAACTTAGCATTTTTATTCTTAAGTTAGAGTAGCAAGCAATAATGGAGACATCGATTAGGTTGGTTTGCAAAAAGACCCAGGCAGCATTTTTGGGAAAAATTAGGTGCAGGTGCCTGAAGTGCAAGACAGGCTTTAAGAACCTATTATATGTGAAAGCAATCAAATGGGTCCTTGGCAAAGATTGCATGGAATATGAGGATCAGTACAAGGTGAACACTAGCATTTGCTCCCATTTCATTGCTTCACTCTTGGACATTAGTGTTTCTAAATGCAAAATTTTGAAGCTGACCAAGCAAGTGTTCCCTCGGCATTACCTCAGAGGTCTAGAGAAAGTAGTGTGGGCCGCCATATTTGATCATGGGGTCCCTTCTATTTGCAACCTGCATCAGTTACTACTGCATGGAGGACCCATGCCAAACAGGCCCTTCCTCTTCGGCTTTGAGTTGGAGACCCACGAGGAGCATCATGCCAAGGTTCGTGCCAGCTACTTTTTCCTCATGCGGATACATTACATTGAACCATTTTGAAACCTCTAGTGGTACGAGGATTTTGAGAGAATGGTGTTCCCTCATCTTGCACCACCGGTTATTGCCATTGCTGGTCCATCCAATGCTTGAGAATTTGAGAAGAAAGATAGTCCCCAATTTTTCTTTTACCTTTTTCAACCTCCGCTTCTCAGTGGATATACGTATATATTTTGATATAAGGCCACTAGCCTCTATCGTATGTAATGTAAATGTTTTCTGAAATAATATAATAGGGTAAGTTTACCAATCTATGACACAATTTTGGCTCTTAAGATGCCACTTTTTTTCTAAAATCAAGAAAATGTGATTTGCACGAGAAAATGAAGATAGTTACGCTCAAAATTTCAAGATGCAGCAACAAAAAAAGTTGAAGTGCTCCGAGTCTAGTTTCTAAGCTACTATTTTTTTTTTGAAATTAATGAAGATTAAGGGTCTCAAAAAGGGGGGGGCCCAAAACAGGTCATATTTTTATCAAAAAAAATAGCATAGCGCCTGAGGGCTCCCCCCTTTTTGGTTAACTTTTTTTTAGAATTTCAAAAATCCCAACGGTGAGAAATTAGCTAACACCATGTAGTTTATCCTCCTTCTTTTGGATAATTTTTTTAATGAATATATAATATTTTATGAATTTTCAAAGTGGACACATCCTGAAAAGCTGAAATTTGAGCGTGCTCCCCCCCAATTTTTTTGCAAACTAATTGAAAATTGACTTTTTTTTTTCATCACGTGTAGAATGGAGTCTAGTTTCAAAAAATGTAATTTGTTTCAAATTCTAATGAATGTGTAAAAATCTATCCTAAAACTACCACATGTTGGTTTTTGACCAAAAACGAAGGCATTTACATAGAAGCCATGGATCAAAACCTTAACTAAATCAAACTAATTTTTTTTTATATATATTTAGATAGCTGAGATAGAGGTTAACACTATCACGGTTTTTTTTAGAAACTTGCATTGAAAGAAATGCAAATGAGATGGGGAGCATGGTCAAAAATATGAGGAAATTTAGAAAATCTTGTTAATTTACATGTCTAAAGCTGGCCTTTTGGCAAGTGCCAAATGGCCTGCTTTGCACAGAACTAGATTTTTCCTTTCTCTGTCAGGGAAACTATATACATGAAATAAACATTTAAGTATAAGTTGACATTTACATATGGACATTTACTTTCTTATACTTTAAGTTATATTTCATTTATATATACGTAGGATGTTTGAGAGTGGTTTCAGATCTCTAAGAGTTATAATGCAAATTCTAGTTTTTGGAAGATCTTAAAAATTTTAGACTTAGTAAAATTTCAGTAATCAGCATGTCAAATTTTAGTAATCAGGAGGTCAAATTTTAGTACTTAGGAGGTCAAATTTCATCTTTCTCTCTCTATCTCACTCATTTTCATCTCTTATTCTCTAGACCTATCTCTATCTCTCACTATCTCCATCCCTTTATCTAACAATATGTTCCTTGAGCTCAAGAACTATGTCTCTACATGTCCATCTCTCTCTCCTTCCTTCTCCAATATCTATCTCCCTCCCTCCTTCCCTCTCTAAATTTTTCTATCTCTCATCCCTCTCCTTTAATCTCTATATATCTCTCTTTACTCTCTATACCTACCTATCCCTCCCTCCTTCCCTCCCTCTCCTCTCTTTGTCTCTCTTTGATTCCCTCACTCTCTCCTCCCCTCTCTACTCTCTATCTTGTCATTCTCTCTCTCCTTCCCTCTCTAGTTCTCTCTATCTTACTTATCTCTCCTTCCCTCCCTCTCTCTCTCCTTCCCTTTCTACTTCTCTTTATCTCACCTCTCTTTCTCCCCCTCTCTCTCTCCCTCTCTCTTCCTTTCACCCACCTTTTCTCTCTACTTCTCTTTATCTAACCTATCCCTCCATACATCTCTCTCTCTCCCCCCTCCTTCCATCTCAATCTCTCCACCTTCCTCCTTATCTCTCTAATTTTAAGCTCCATCACAAATCTCTATCACCTATCTCACTTCTCTCTTTCCCCTTCCCTCTCTACTCTCTTTCTCTCTATCTCACCCCTCTCTCCCTACCTATTCATCCCTCATCTCTCTTATCTCTCTCCATCCCTACCTCTTCCTCCCTCTCTCCTTCCCTCTATTTTTCTCTTTATCTCCTCCTCCCTCTATCTACCTAGACCTCTCTCTATTTTTGTCTCACCTCTCTCTCCATCCCTACCTCTCCCTATATCTCTCCTTTCATATCTACTTCTCTCTACCTAGTTGTCCCTCTATACCTATTTCTCTCTCCCTCCTTGCCTCCTCTCTCTCAATATCTCCACCTTATTTCCCTCTCTAATTCTCTCTCTATCACCTCTCTCTATCTCTCTCCTCCCTCTCTACTCTCTCTATCTCTCCCTCCCTACCCCTCATTCTATCTCTCCTCTCTCCATCTCGCTCTTTCTATATCTCTTTTCCCTCTCTCTACCTATATCTCTCTCCTTCTATCTATCTCAACTATCCATCTTTACCTATCCCTCCCTCCTCTCTCTTCCACCAAAATTTGCTCTACATCTCTCTGTCTAGCCTACCCCTATATACCTATTTTTCTCTCCCTCTC
>CM021100.1:17181544-17194399 GCA_007115665.2 Sequoiadendron giganteum
CTATCTCTCTCCCCTCTACCTTTAACCCTCTACCCTCTACCCTTAACCCTATACCCTCTATCTCTCTCTAACTCCCTCCCTCTCTCTCTCTCTCACTAAATCCCTCTATCTCTCCCTCGTATACCCTTAACCCTTAAACTCTAAACCCTTAAATTCTCTACCCTTTATCTCTCTCTCACTCCCTGCCTCCCTCCCCCCTATCTCTCAAGTCTCTCCCTCCTACCCCCTCTCCCTCTCTCAGGTCTCTCACTCACTCACTCACTCACTCCCTATATCTCTCACTCCTTGTATCTCTCCCATCCCTCTATCTCTCACTCCCTCTCTCTCCTACTCTCTTAGGTATCTCCTACTCTTTCTCCCTCTCCTTCTCTCTCAGGTGTCTCCCTCCCAACCTCTCTCTCTCCCTCTATCTTAGGTTTGTCTCTCCCACCCCCTCTCCCTCCCTCTCTCTCTCTCTCACTCCCTCTATCTCTCTCCCACATTTTCTCTCTCCCTCTCTCTAATGTCTTTCCTTCCCCCCCTATCTCCCTCTTTCTCTTTCTCAAGTATCTTTTTCCTACCCAATATTCCTCTCTCTCTTTGTCAAGTCTCCCCCTCCTATACCCTCTCCCTCTCACAGTGACTCCCTCCCTCTCTCACTCTCTCTCCCTCTCCCTCTCCCTATGCCTCTCTCTCAAGTGTGTCCCTCCCACTACCTCTCCCTCTCTCTCTCTCAAGTAGAGGGTTTAGGGATTAAGAGGGTATAGGGGTTGAGGGATTAGGGTTTAAGGGTTGAGGGTTAAGGGTTGACATGGTATAGGGGTTGAGGGATTAGGGTTTAAGGTTTGAAGGGTAAGGGTTAAGGGTTGAGGGATTGATATTATAGAGGGGTTGACTGATTAGGGTTTAAGGGTTGAGGTTTGAGGGTGCACCTATGTGTATGTCATTATTTTTAGCTTAATTTCTTAAAAAAAGGTAAAATAATAGTTCAGCTTTCTAAAAAATAGGCAAAATGTAGTTAATTTCCACTTTTCCTAAAAATTCGTCAATAGTATTTATAATATAATAATAATATAATATAATATAGTATAATATAATAATAATATAATATAATATAGTATAATATAATAAAAATATAATATAATAATAATATAATATACATAATATAATAATAATAAAATATGATAAAATTAATATAATATAACATAATAACATTAGTATAATAATAAAACAATAATTTAATACTACAATTAATCATTTTATTAATAATATAATATTAAGGATAAATATAATTTACTAAGTATAATATTTCAAAAATCATATAATAAGAATAATAATATTATAATAGTAGAATAATATAATAGTAATATCTAAGTAATAATATAATAATTTAAATATTAATAATATATTTTTAATAGTAATAGTAATGTATTAATACAAATATATCACTATAATAATAAATATATAACAAAAAAATCATAATATAAATTTTTTATTATATTATAAAAATAAATAACAATAATATTATAATACTAACAATATATAATACCTAATCGAATTATTTATTAATATAATAATAATGTAATATAATAAAAACTAAATTAATAGTAATAATATAATATTATAAAAATAGTAATAAATATATTAAAAATAATATATCAACAAAATCATTTCTTAAATGACCAACCAATTTGATCTTATGTATTGCACAAATGCATGCAAAAATATTTAAAACATTTTCCCCCTAATTAACTTTCCATACCTCTTCGGCGTACCCATTACACACCAAGGTGTGATTGCTAGTTTAACTATAGTCATGCTTTTGATTTTTCTATTTTATATCCTTTCCCGCCTTTATTTCACTTTATCCGCTCCTTATATTTTATTTCCATGTGGCCTTTATTGTGTTTACTGCTATACCGTGGTCGTTATCTTTCTACTCGGCAGTATGGTGGTCTTAACCATCAAGGTCTTCTCCCAGCTGTTACCGCTCTACCATGGTCATCCCTCAAGCTAGCTACGGTATCACGGTAACCACTTCACCATTAACTTACCGCCTTTGTCTCTGCCATTCAAGTCTCCATCACCGGTTGCATTTGTTCCTACCGCGCTACCGCAGACTCCATGGTGACCATCCGCAGTTGCACGGTGACTATCCGTCGACCACTGCCCATTCACTCCCTGACTGTTACCGCAATCACCATGGTCACTATTTTAATGACCATGGTACTGTGGTGGCTCTTCTGACCGCTACCTGCACAGTCACTTACTGCCCACCACAATACCGCGGTCAATGTTTTGACCACGTGCAGTGTGGCAGTAAGCACTTTATGCCTTTTCCTGAACCGCTACCGCCATACCACGAGCCCCCTGATGGGAGGCCGTGGTAAAGCGGTAAGACATAAACAGTAAATATTAAAGTAGCAGAGTAAGGTATTTTGGCTTTATTAAAAGCGGTGATTTTTTTTTTTTTTGAAAGGTAATGAAATATAATGGAATTAAATGGGGGGAATATGTGAGGGAGGATAATGAATTTTATGGGAAATATAGTGAAAATATAAGGCATGAAGAAATAAAATACCTTAGGGTTTTGATGGAAATTTATGGAAAATAATAGGAAAAACCTAGGAATTTTTATGGAAATTTTGGGTTCTAATAGTGGCTCCTATTGGGGATGAGTGATTTTGCAAACCACTACAAGAATCCAGAGTATATTTGGTAGAGAAGACCAAGCAAAGCCATGAAAAATGAAGGCGATGAAAGATGGAGGGAATGAACAAATGAATAATATGAAAATGGAGCAAATAGAGAAGTGGAAAACCCTAAACTATTGTGCATGGAAGATAATTTTTTAAAGAGGCATTCCTAAGAATTGTCCATGCAATGGAAATCCTTAATCCTCTATACCTGCTTTGGTTTAAAAAATTAAACCATTAGGGATGGCCCCAGGCCATCTCAAAAAGAAAAACCCGCACTTTCCTCTATCATAAACTCTGTTCTGAATAGAGCTCATCAGATTTCTTTTGAAACTATCCATTCCACCTACCTTGCAATATACACTGTCATTGAAAACCTTCAAGAAATCATTGTATTCAATCTAATTCATATTCATCTCATCAGTCTACATTTCATTATTCTTACTATCATATGAAAAATCTTTGTCATCTTCATCATACAAAGTGTACCCAAATTCAACAAAACATTCATAGGCATTCCCACTGTCATATGTTGTTGAATGTGCCTGTAACTGCACTGGGACCTGAAAATATGAGTGATTAAGAGGGTATAGGGGTTGAGGGATTAGGGTTGAAGGGTTGAGGGTTGAGGGATTAGGGTTTAAGGGTCTACCTATTTTATCCTCTATACCTATTTCTCTCTCCCTCCTTGCCTCCTCTCTCTCAATATCTCTACCTTCTTTCCCTCTCTACCTCTCTCTCTCTCTCTCTACCCTTAACCCTAAACCCTAAACACTTAAAACCCTCTACCCTCTACTCTCTATCTCTCTCCCACTCCCTCTCCCTCTCTCTCTTAATTCTCTCCCTGCTACCCCCTCTCCCTCTCTCAAGCCTCTCTCACTCACTCACTCACTCACTCACTCCTTCTATGTCTCTCCCCTCTACCCTTATCCCTCTACCCTTAACCCTTAAACCCTCTAACCTCAACCCTCAACCCTTAACCATCTACCCTTAACCCTCTACCCCCTATCTCTCTCCCACTCCCTCCCCCTCTCTCTCTCAAGACTCTCCATCCTACCTCCTCTCTCTCTCTCAAGACTCTCCCTCCTACCCCCTCTTCCTCTCTCAAGTCTCTCTCTCTCACACTCTCACCTCTCTCTCCATCCCTACCTCTCCCTATATCTCTCCTTTCATATCTACTTCTCTCTACCTAGTTGTCCCTCTATACCTATTTCTCTCTCCCTCCTTGCCTCCTCTCTCTCAATATCTCCACCTTCTTTCCCTCTCTAATTCTCTCTCTATCACCTCTCTCTATCTCTCTCCTCCCTCTCTACTCTCTCTATCTCCCCCTCCCTCCCCCTCTTTCTATCTCTCCTCTCTCCCTCCCCCTCTTTTTATATCTCTTTTCCCTCTCTCTACCTATATCTCTTTCCTTATATCTATCTCAACTATCCATCTTTACCTATCCCTCCCTCCTCTCTCTCTTCCACCAAAATTCACTCTACATCTCTCTATCTAGCCTACCCCTATATACCTCGTTTTCTCTCCCTCTCTCTTTCCCTCTCTCAATCTATCTACCTTTCTCATTACGCATATACTTCTCTCTATCACCTCTATCTCTCCCCCTTCCCTCTTTACTTTCTTTCTCTCTATCTCACCTCACTCTTCTTAAATATCCATCCCTCCCTCCTCTCTCTCTATCTCACCTATCTCTCCCTCCCTACCTCTTCTTCCCTCTCTCCTCCATTCTCTACTTCCCTTTATCTCCCCTCCCTCTCCTTACCTACCTCTCTCTCTCTCTATTTCACTCTCTCACCTCTCTCCATTCTCTAATTCCCTTTGAGGGATTAGGGTTTAAGGGTTGAGGGTATGGGGGTTGATGGATTAAGAGGGTATAGGGTTCAAGGCATTAGGGTTGAAGGGTTGAGGGATTAAGAGGGTATGGGGGTCGAGGGATTAGGGTTGAAGGGTTGAGGGTTGAGGGATTAAGAGGGTCTGGATGTTTTGTACCCTTAAACCATCTACGCTCTACCCTCTCTCTCTCTTAGGTCTCTCACTCACTCACTCACTCCCTCTATCTCTCTCCCCTCTACCCTTAACACTAAACCCTAAACCCTAAAACCTTATCCCTTAAACCCAAAACCATTAAACCCTCTACCCTCTATCATTCTCCCTCTCTCTCTCTATCAAGTCTCTCCCTCCTACCCCCTCTCCCTCTACTAGGTCTCTCTCTCATACTCACTCCTTTCATCTCTATCTCTTCTACCCTTAACCCTCTACCCTCTACCCTCTATCTCTCTCCCACTTCCTCCCTCTCTCTCTCTCTCCCCCTTTATCTCTCTCCACTATAACCTTAACCCTTAACCCTTAAACCCTAAACCCTTAAAACCTCTAGCCTCTAGCCTCTTTCTCTCTCCAGTCTCTCCCTCCTAACCCCTCTCCCTCTCTCAAGTCTCTCTCTCTCACTCACTCCGTCTATCTATCTCCCCTCCATCCTTAACCCTTAACCATTAAACCCTCTACCCTCTATCTATCTCAAATTCCCTCCCTCCCTCTCTCTCTCTCTCAAGTCTCTCCCTCCTACTTCCTCTCCCTCTTTTAGGTCTCTCTCTCACTCATTCACTCCTTCTATCTCTCTCCCCTCTACCCTCTACGATTAACTCTTAACCCTCTACCCTCTATCACTTTTCCACTCCCTACCTCTCTCTCTCTTACTAACTCCATATATCTCTCTCCTTTACCCTTAACTCTAAACCCTAAACCCTTAGCCCTTAAACCCTTAAACACTCTACCCTATACTTCTCTTTATCTCCTCCCACCTCTATCTACCTGTTATGCCTTGCATAACCACCCCATCTTTTTCCTTGGTCAAAATGGGTCCCCCTTTGTTTATTTTCATCTCTTGTTGTTTTTAAAACAAAGTCTGGAGTCTTTCTCCTTTCAACACTTTGTTTATTTTATTTTGGTTTGTCAGAATCAGAGCCGGAACCAAACCGGGTTCTGAAACTTCAATCAAAACTCGTTCTGGGCCCCATCCCGATAGTCTTTTCTTTTGGTTTGTTGTTTTGTCTTCATCGGACTCGGAGCCGGAGTGGGCGTTAAGTTGGCATTTATTGAAAATTGCAAAATCTAAATTCATTTCCGCCTTCGCCTCCGCTTTTCAACTTTTGGTTTTAGTCTTAGTCCTTGTGTTAAGTTTTATTATGTCGATTCTTTTGTTTTACTTTTTGTGTTGAGTTTTGTTTTATGCTTTATTGGCAGAATTGGAACCGAAATGGGAATTAAGTTAGGAAATTTCTTAAGTTTTTGAATCCATCTCCATTTTGATTTCGCCCCACCGTTTTCTTGGTCATTGACTTTTTGACTGAAGTCGCACTACAGTGAAGTGTTTGTTCTCTTTCAGTTCCAATTCCACCCAACTGCATTTAATGGATTAATGATAGTTGCTTGTGTAGGTAGAAATTCTCATTTTTACCTTTGTTAAGGATTAAATGTATCATTATTATCATTGTTAAGAGATTAAAGAGCAAGGAAGAGTAGTGGCAAAGTTCATTTGAGTGAATCGATTGAGGGAGGAGAAGATTATTGCTTACGAATCAGTTCAAAAGGTTAGCTAGGTTCTTTTGTGTTTGAGGTAGGGTTTCTTATCATTGTTATTGTTCGTTTATTTACTATTGTGGTTTTTTTGTGTTTGCTCGTGCTTTGAATCATTTCGTTTTTTATGAAATTCGTGGTTCTTAGTAAGTTTGTTTGCATAGGTTCTTTCTTTATTTGTTTGTTTGTTTGGTTATTCTTTGTTTCTTTTGCTTTTATTTTTGGTTCTTTTTGTTCTAGGGCATGGTCGCTTTCACATTTTAGTCATGATCACATCGTGCTATTTTGATTTGTAGTAAGTTAGATTAAATTTAGGTTTTAAATGGCGTTAGTTGGATTAGGGATTTACAGTGAGGTAGATTAATGTTTTTACAGTGAGTTAGGGTTAATTGAATCTCGTTGTTACTTAGGGTTTTCATTTATGCATTCGTTAGGTTAAAATAAGGAGAGTTAAATTGTGCCCTAGTTTTCATGTCGTATTTTCTAGATTAGGGTTTCGTGTGTTTTTGTGATCACATTTTAAGGAATAAAATATGATGCCCTAAAATATAGTCACCCCTTGTCATATGGGGATGATTTTTTCAAGTTCTAGGTTAGCCCCATATCATTTTTGAAAATCGCCTAGTTTGAAACCATGAACTTCTGTATTAAATTGATTAAAGTCTTGGATGACATCATGGTCAACCTGGGTGGAAGTGGGATTAGAATCATTTTTGAACTTGAAAAATTGGTTTTCCAAAAGGTATCGATTCCATTTCCATCCCATCTCCGACTCTACCTATAGTGAGGATTTTTTACTTTATAAAATGTTTTCTTGGCGGAACTGGGAGCGGAACTGAACCCGAATATGAAAATTAGAAAATCTAAAGGAAACTGAATCAGTTTCTATTCTGGTTCCATTTCTAATTTCGGCTTTCAGCCCGCTTCTTATTAGTAGAGTGTCCATTCCAGTTTCGACTTCGATTTCGGCAATGTGTAAAAGAGATTGTTTAGAATATGTTTTTGCTTGGTTCTGCCTCTGATGTATACATGAAAGGTATCCTTTTAAAAGCATGTTTTATGATGATATTCAAAGATTTAATTAGACGTTTTTTTTGTTGCAAGGAGGTTAGAAAATTTCAAGAACATCAAGAGAAGCTACTCAAAGGAATTGGCCTATAGGAACATCAAAGGCAGTGCCTAAACCAAAGAAGATCAAGCCTGAACAACTACCTTATACCTTGAGGTATAATCATAGGAGTCATGTGGTGAAGGTGAGCAAGGTGGAATCTGACTGGTCAGACATCACTGATACAAACTTGGGCTAGTACAAATTTGAGGAGCTATATGCAGACACCTTTGTGGAATGGGAAGATCTAATAGGAAGGACACAAAGAATTCTTGATTCTAGTTTAGCCCATATTACTATATTTCCTTTGTCAATCCAATGCCCAGAATTGATCTTAACAACTGCAAGTGCCTACAATCCTATTACCAAACAGTGCATGGATTCCCAAAACAATGTGATCATTGATCTTACTCCTCAAGCATTGCAAAGTATATTCAATGTCCCAGATCCTAAGAACTTGGTGCAGTTGGATGAGGCAAAAGCCTTGGAGAAATATAGTTAGTATACGGATTCCAATAAATCTCATTTGAACAAGAAGTGGTTGAAGACAAAAAATAAATCTTTAAGCAAGCTTGCGGACCAGCCAAAGAGGGCAGATTTCTACAAAGAGGTATCAGATATAATTATGATGATGTCTAGAGTTTTTGGGAAGAGAGATACATTTTGGTTCAAGAAGTGGATGTTTCTTTTCATCCAGACAATTTTAAATGGAAAACAACAGTTTGATTGGCCTATGATCATATAAAATGCTATCCATAATCAATTGGGTAACATCTGAGAGACTAAGTGTTTCTTTATGACTTCTTACATTGTGTATGTAGCGGTAAGGTTGGGTGTTTTCTCTGGGTGTTTTCTCAGGTTTGAACAGAGTGGGCATAATGGGAGACTTGGATGGATAGAAGATAGTATGGGAGCATTATGACTAGTTGTCTGTACAAGTTTCTAAGACTTAATTTAGAAGAGTCAATGATGCATTTATATATGTTGTCATTAATAAATTGAATGGAGATGCAGGGTATAGGTTGACTCAAGAAGCCATGGCATTCATTGCTGAATAGAGATGTTGGTACATTCAATACCCCAAATTCACATATTTCAGGTTAGCTAGTTTTGAAGGCCATCCACATTTGCTTCCAAGGTGCTGCAATAACAAAATACTATTGATGGAGTTTGTATATCAGGCTCTTGGAGTGAATGCTCGGTTTGGAATAAAGTATAAAATAGGATGTCACAAGTTCCCCATGAAGTTGGGTGAGTATGGTTGTTAGCACTTGGTAGGAGCAAAGGTTGTTTGTAGGGAGCTGATACATTTGAAGCTAGGTTTATACACAGCTCGTAGGCACTTTGATCCAAAGGGTAAGATGCATGCCTTTTTACCTTTGATGTTTATCAAACATTTCAATTTGTTAGAAGACTTCTGGAGTGATCAGCAAGATGAATATGATCTAAGAAAGAAGAATTATGAAAGATTATCTATCTCACTCATATCAGAGCTTGGTGTTAAAGAAAACATTTCTGACACATTGGTGGATGATGGAATTGTATTGGATCCATCCTATGAGGCTTTGAACATTGGCACCAAGAATCTACATCCAATTGACTGGGATGCTGAAGAAACCATTGATATTAAGCGGATTGGAAGGATAGTCTTGGATCGAAGTGTTAACTAGTTGGTGTTAAGAACCCAAGCGCCTCAAGGACCAGCCCCTAAAAAGGGTAAGGGATACAAAAGGATCAAAAGGAAGACACCTCCTAAAGATCCATTGGAGTTCTTTCTCCTAGACATTGAAGAGATAGAACTTGAGATGGTAGATGATGAAGAGGATATACAAAACGGATCAACTATTTCGACACCTATATTAGGTGAATCATCCACACAAGTCCCACTTATAAGGAAGAAGAGTAAAGAAGTTCAAAAGGGAGCTCTTCATAGTATGGCTGAAGCTGCAAAGGGAAAAGCAGCCTTAGAGGAGGAAATTCATGAGGTTGGGACAGATTCAGATGAAACCATGTCAAAAAAAGATATGCAAGAGAATGTGCCTCTAGAGGAGGATACTGAGCAGGTTTTAACACAAGAAGAGCAATGGAAGTTGTTTGAAGAAGTGAAAAAGGATTCTGATGCAAGAGTTGCAGCCTTAGAAAAACAAAAGGAAATTGATGCCAAGTTGCAAGTTGATGCTATACTGCACCCGAAACAATTAAAAGCCAAACAAATTGAAGCTAAGGAAGCAACTAATGAAGTAGAGAGACAAAGAAGGAAAAAAGAACATGAGCTCAAGGTTAAAGAAGAGAATGACAAGTTGGAACTAATACAAAAGATTCATGACCTTGAAGAAGAGAAGGCAAGGAATCAGAGGGAGAAAGAAGTCTTGATTGCTAGGTTGAAACTTGCAAAGGAAGCTCGCCAAAAAGATGAAGAAACAGAAAGATTGGAAAAGGGAAAGAATGTCAAAGAGCTGGTTAAGAAGCAGCAAGAAGAAGAAGCAAAGGCAGAAAAACTTAAGGCTCTAGAGGTAGAAAGGCTAGAGAAAGAAAGACTAGAGGCTTTAGAAAAAGAGAAACAAGAAAAAGAAGCTCTAGAGAAGGACAGATTGGAAAAGGAAAGAATGGAAAGGGAAAAGGTGGAGAGAGATCGATTGGAGGAAGAGAGGTTAAAGAAAGAAGAAGAAGATAAAAAGCTACAAGAACAAAAGGATGGGGAAGAGGCTGAAAGAATTGTGCAGATGCATACAGTGCAAGAACAACAAGAGAAATCAAGGGTTGATTCTCAACCCCAAGTAAGTGTGCAATCACCTTATTTTACTATTTCCTCGCCTTCTTCTATGATGACTACTGCTCCATGTTATCCCACTTGGTTAAAACTAGACCTACAGAAAAGGGTAGTAACACCTTCACAACCTCTCAATTGGGAGGATATGATGAAGGAGATCGAGCAAGAGAGACCTAAAAAGAAGGCCAAAATCCTACACTCTACCAGACTCATGGACAAAGGAGAGATTGTTGCTAAGTGTGCCATGCCAATGACAGAAAAGGAGGTACGGGACATGTAGCTAGCAAATTATTCAATTGAGTACTGTTAACTTGGGAAGGCCCACTAGGAATCAACAGATGAACCTAATTGAGTGGTGGCTTCAACAACCAAGTCAAGAATGATAAAGGAAAAACAAAAGAAAGATGAGCTTAAGGCTCAGCTGGATCAATTACATTTATTTTTGAAAAGTGTTTCCTCTCCAAGATCACAACAAGTAACAGCCATTGAGACTCCTATTTTGTTAAGAAAAAAGGAGGTAGATGATTTGGTGTAGGTAAGAGGCAAAGCGGAGATGGTAGACAGATGGATAGACAAGTTGAATCGGGAAGTAGGTGAAGTTTTGGTTGAGGGTTTTGAAGTTTACAAAGGCACTAAGGAATTGATGAGAGAAATGCATCAATACATTGAAGCATCGGAGAAACAAGAAGAGGAGTATAAAGAGTATAGTCAGAAATTGGAGAAGGTTAATACATTTCCTTTGACTACTCTTCTTGAACAGTCCATACTTGAGGAGGAAAATAAAGTTTTTATTGGAAAAACCTCTCGTATACTTCGATTCAGAGCAGATTTCTTGTGTAAACATAGGAATGAGGTTCAAGAAGCTGTTAATAATCTGACTGAGCAGTTTGAGGAGTTGGAAGCAGTCATTTCTATCATTGTAGATGTAAATGTATTAACAAAGGAAGGCATGCCTTTGAGTCAAATAAAAGAGAAATGGGATGAAAGACTTAGAGGACTCATGCAGAAAGAAGATGATGGAGAAGATTTGATGATAGATCGACTAATGGATGTCAAAGAAGAAATAAAAGCTTCTAGAAGAGAGTTGAAAAAGATGAAAGGTATGAGGGAGTTTGCTACAATAGAATTGGATCGAATCAAATTTGAAGATAGCTGGGTTGATGGGCCAAAATTAGATACATTATAGCAAGTCTTCGCTAGTTATGATGAGTTCATTACAGATCTAGCTTCACATGCATAAATATTCTGCATGCATGACTTTCTTCTTCTTTGCATGTTGCATGCAACACTGATAGTTGAGGCGCATGACATGTTTCTCTTCTATTTTTCTATTCTCTAGTTGAACTGAATGTCTAATATAAGAACTCAAGACCAAATCGATCTGAGTTTCCAAGAAATTTTTTGTTCCTAAAAGGGTGGGCGACTTAAAATAGAAGTGGAGTTCGAACTTTGTATAATCTATAAATACCTTGTGGGTATCATATTGTAAGGGTTGGCTAATTGAGAATAGGATTGGCTTACCTAATTTTAGGAGATATAATTTTGTAGTGATTACAGAGATACTTTGTACTTGATCTTTTTACAGTTAATAGAATTACAGGTTTACGCAATATGGTATTACAATTGAGTTGTTTGATTTGATAAGGTTGATAAGCTATAATCTATCTGAATTCTAGTGATTGTGTTGAAGCATGCTAGTTTCTTATGTGATGAAAGCCATTAGAAGAAACCAGATTTAAGGATTATCTTGTTAGATTATCATTGAATTGAAGTTATTAAAATCTGTTGATCTATAATCTTGATGATGAATGAATGTGTGTTGTTTTGAAATCCTTGAAATATTTGTGATGTGTAATTGTGAAGTTAATTAAGCACCTAAACTGTATGCAGTGGTATAGATTATGCTATAGATTGTGTCATCTTATGGTTTTCTTGATCTGATTGGAAGAACATTCATTATTTGAAGATATATGTCCGGATGCTAGATAAATTTGATTCATACTTACTGGTATACCCCTTTAATCTATCTTTTTCTTTTGTTTGAAACCCCATTGATTTACTAAAACAGTTCAGTAAAATGAGTCATCGCTTGAATATTTTGTTACCATCACAAGCCCCTTGAATATTACAGTTGCATGAACCGATTGAGTGACACCAGATAGTTGAGAACCAACTACCAGGACCTTGGGAGTTAGGCTACTACATGTTGTCTTTCTTTTTCAGGAGAAATAGAGTAGAAATATTCTATTTTAATGTTGTTTGTGTCATTTTCACCATCAACACTACCTAGACCTCTCTTTGTTTTTTTCTCACCTCTCTCTCCATCCTTGCCTCTCCCTCTATCTTTGCTTTCATATCTACTTCTCTCTACATATTTTTCCCTCTATACCTATTTCTTTCTCCCTCCTTGCCTCCTCTCTCTCAATATCTCTATCTTCTTTCCCTCTCTCTCTCTCTCTCTCTCTCTCTCTCTCTCTCTCTCTCTCTCTCTCTCTCTCTTCTATCTACCCTAAACCCTAAACCCTTAAAACCTCTACCCTCTATCCTCTATCTCTTGCCCACTCCCTCCCTCTCTCTCTCAAGACTCTCCCTCCTACCCCCTCTCCCTCTCTCCCCCTCTCAGGTCTCTCTTTCTCACCTCTCTTTCTCCCCCCCTCTCTCCCTCTCTCTCTCCCTCTCTCTTCCTTTCACCCACCTTTTCTCTCTACTTCTCGCTATCTAACCTATCC
>CM021100.1:17196736-17296472 GCA_007115665.2 Sequoiadendron giganteum
CTAGACCTCTCTTTGTTTTCTCTCACCTCTCTCTCCATCCCTACCTCTCCCTCTATCTCTGCTTTCATATCTACTTCTCTCTACATATTTTTCCCTCTATACCTATTCCTCTCCCTCCTTGCCTCCTCTCTCTCAATATATCTACCTTCTCTCTCTCTCTCTCTCTCTCTCTCTCTCTCTCTCTCTCTCTCTCTCTCTCTCTCTCTCTCTCTCTCTCTCTCTTCTATCTACCCTAAACCCTAAACCCTTAAAACCTCTACCCTCTATCCTCTATCTCTTGCCCACTCCCTCCCTCTCTCTCTCAAGACTCTCCCTCCTACCCCCTCTCCCTCTCTCCCCCTCTCAGGTCTCTCTTTCTCACCTCTCTTTCTCCCCCCCTCTCTCCCTCTCTCTCTCCCTCTCTCTTCCTTTCACCCACCTTTTCTCTCTACTTCTCGCTATCTAACCTATCCCTCTATACATCTTTCTCTCTCCCCCCTCCTTCCCTCTCAATCTCTCCACATTCCTCCTTATCTCTCTACTTTTTAGCTCCATCACACATCTCTCCACCTAGACCTCTCTCTATTTTTGTCTCACCTCTCTCTCCATCCCTACCTCTCCCTATATCTCTCCTTTCATATCTACTTCTCTCTACCTAGTTGTCCCTCTGGTTGTATTTCTCGAGCTCCCTCCTTGCCTCCTCTCTCTCAATATCTCCACCTTCTTTCCCTCTCTAATTCTCTTTCTCTATCACCTCTCTCTATCTCTCTCCTCCCTCTCTACTCTCTCTATATCTCCCTCCCTCCCCCTCTTTCTATCTCTCTTTTCCCTCTCTCTACCTATATAAATCTCTCCTATCTATCTCAACTATCCATCTTTACCTATCCCTCCCTCCTCTCTCATCCACCAAAATTCACTCTACATCTCTCTATCTAGCCTAACCCTATATACCTCTTTTTCTCTCCCTCTCTCTTTCCCTCTCTCAATCTATCTACCTTCCTCATTACGCCTCTACTTATCTCTATCACCTCTCTCTCCCCCTCCCCTCTTTACTTTCTTTCTCTCTATCTCACTTCTCTCTCCACAATTTCCCTCCCTCCCTCCTCTCTCTCTATCTCACCTATCTGTCCCTCCGTACCTCTTATTCCCTCTCTCCTCCATGCTCTACTTCCCTTTATCTCCCCCTCCCTCTCCTTACCTACCTCTCTCTCTCTCTCTATTTCACTCTCTCCCTCGATCCCTACCTCTCCATCTATGTCTCCTTCCCTCTCCACTTCTCTATATCTCCCTTTACTATCTCTACCTACCTCTCTCTCTCTCCATCCCTACCTCTCTCTCTCTACCCTTAACCCTAAACCCTAAACACTTAAAACCCTCTACCCTCTACACTCTATCTCTCTCCCACTCCCTCTCCCTCTCTCTCTCTCTCTCTCAATTCTCTCCCTCCTGTTGGGTCTCAAAAATGCAAGTTTGAACCATGAGAGGTTGCCAAGCTCTCATAATGCTTTTGTCCAACTAACAAGGCCAATTGATTCAATTGTACCTTCTACTCTTTAGGCTCTACAAAACCTAGGCGGGTGCACCTATATGTATGTTGCAAATTTAAGATTTGTTTCCTAGTTGATCAATCTATCCATAATGGCAAAGGGAAGTGGACAGATAAAATTACTACACCTACTCCTACTCCTACTGCACAAAGAAAATTATGTACATTATTTCCATCCTAGTCCCTTCTTGGGAAAATTCTAACTCCTACAGTCTAACTACTGCTTTCTTTTTCTACTTGTCCGCTGATTTTCTGAAATATATATACATTACATACCCAAGGGTTGTGACCCTTCACTTTTTATTACAACTGTTTGAATTTTATGATAGAGATTTAAAATATATAATTAGATTGCCTTTCAGCAAATTAAATATTTTTAACTATATCATCGCTTTGATTTTTCCCTTTATATCCTTTCCCGCCCTTTAAATTTCATTTTATCCACTCCTTTATTTTTATCTTCCAGTGGCCTTATTATCTTTATTGTTATCACTCTACAATGGGCTTGACTTTTCTTCATGCGGTATCGCGGTGTCCTTTTTACTCCCCACATTTATTTCCTCAATGAGCCTTTACCATGCTACCGCAGTCACTAGGATGACTACCAACGATACCGTAGTAGCCACCCTTAACCACCAATGCGAACCATTAACTGCTCCCTATTGTCCTCCATTGACTGCCTTTGCTGACTGCTATCATTATCACGGTCTGTGCTTTAACAACGTGTGGTACCGAGGTAACCGCTTCGACCAACGCCGCTACGGTTTTCCAACTGCCACCGCACTACCACGGTCACCGGCCTGATTGCTAGCGATACCGCGGTAGCCACTCTACAAACTGCTCGTTGCATTCACTAACCGCCCACTAACCATCCACTGTCACCCTTTTCCAACTGCTACCTGTTTACCGTGGTCACCGCAGTCTGTGGTTTAACTGCATGTGGTGGCGCAGTAAGAATCTCATGCTTGCTCCATTAGCTACTACCCGACCACTGCGCTACCACGGACAGTATGATGTCCCCTCGCGGTATAGCGATAAGGGTTAATTTGACTCCCCCAAATAATTATCACCATACTATGGGCCCCCATGTATGAGGCCACGATTGGGCAGTAAATAATATATATAAAGTGATTTTTTAAGGGATCGGTAGTGATATAAAGTGTATGAGCATTTTTTGGAAAGGGGAAAAATGAATTTTATATGGAAAGATAGGAAAATGATAGGTCTAGATGGAAAAACCTTAGGGTTTTTTATGAAAATAATGGAAAATCACTTAAGTTTCTTATGGAAATTTTGGGTTCTAACACCTCCTACCCCCTCTCACTCACTCACTCCTTCTATGTCTCTCCCCTCTACCCTTATCCCTCTACCCTTAACCCTTAAACCCTTAAACCCTCTACCATCTACCCTCAACCCAATAGCCTCAACCCTAATCCCTCAACCCTTAAACCCTTAAAACCAATTAAACTCTCTACCCTAATCCCTTAACCCTTAAACCCTCATCCCTCAACCCTCAACCCTCTACCTTCAATCCTAAACCCTTAACCCTAAAACCTCAACCCCTATACTTTTTACCCTACATGTTGGACCTTGAACTCTAATCCATCAACCCTATAATGTCAACCATCTACCCTCATCCTTAAACTCTTGACCCTCAACCCTTAAACCCTAAACCATTAAACCCTTAACCCTCAATCCTCAACCCTCAATAGAGTAGAGAGGGAAGTAGAGAGTAAGAGAAAAAAAGGTGAGGGAGAGAGTGGTAGGTATTGGAGTTAGAGGTAGGTAGAGAGGGATGGATAGGAGGGAGAGAGGGAAGGAGGGAGAGTGAGATGGAGAGAGTGGTGAGATAGAGAGTAGAGAGGTAAGGAGAGAATGAGAAATATAGATAAAGATGGAGAGAGAGGTTGGAGGGAGGGAGAGGTAGAAAGGGATAAGTGAGACATAGAGAGAGAATGGAGATTTAGAGAGGAGGGGGTGAGAGGGAAGGAGGGAAACTAGGAGAGAGGGAATGGTGATTTAGAGAGGAGGGGGTGATAGGTAGAGATAGAGATAATGGTGAGATAGAGAGAAGAGAGTGAGAGAGAAAGAGAGGGATGGAGAGACAAAGAGAGAGGTAGGTAGAGGAAGGGAGAGGAGAGATAGAGAGTAGAGAGGGAAAGAGGTAGGGAAGAAGGCATAATTGAGATAGAGAGGGATGGAGAGAGAGTGATGGAGGGAGAGGTATGTATAGAGAGGGAAAGCGAGAGGAGATATAAATAGTAAAAAGGGGAGGGATAGGTAGGGAGATATAGGTGTGTGTGTGTGAGTGAGAGAGAGATAATGGTGATATAGAGAAAAAGATTGATTGAGAGAGAAAGAGCAGGAGGGAGGGAGGGACAATAGTGAGAGATATTGGGAGGAGAGACAAAAAGAAGTGGAGGGAGGGTGAGGTTGAGAGAGGGAGGGAGAGGAGAGATAGAGAGAAGTAGAGAGGGAAGGATGGAGGGAGGGAGTGTTAGCGAGGGAGATAGAGGTTTGTGTGTGAGAGAGAGAGAGATAGAGAGAGTGGTGAGATAGAGAGGGGAGAGTGAGAGGGAGGGAGAGAGAATTATGAGATAGAGAGGAGAGAGTTAGAGAGAAAGTGGGGGAAGAGAGGGATAAAGAGTGAGAGAGAGAGATGTAGGTAGAGGGAGGGAGAGGTGAGATAGAGAGTAGAGAGGGAAAGAGTTAGGGAGGGAGACATAAGTGAGATACAAAGTGATGAGGGAGAGGTAGGTAAAGAGAGAGAGAGGGGAGGGGGGAGGCAAATGTAGGGAGGAGATAGAGGTGGGTGTGTGAGAGAGAGAGGGCTTTACAATTTGGTGCTCGCCAAAAGTGGCACTTTTCAAATTTGGCGAGTGCAATATGGCCTATTACGAGTTTTTTTTAGAATTTGGCATCAAAATTGTGTAATAGATTGGTGCACTTACCCAATACTTATGTTTTTCACATCTTGGCTCATTTACAATGTATTTCAATTTCTTGTAATACGGTTGTTGTTTTTAAAAAGCATTGGGAAAACCCAAAACTTAAAGTAGCAAAAAATAACTACATATTTACAATTTGTAAACCCACTGAATGGGAAGAACTAATGAAACTTCTTAAGATATATCCCATTAACTAGAATACTCAAAACATTACCTTCCTTGTCTTATAACTCAAAAGAGTTAAACTATTTGCATTGAAAATTTTTAAAAGGCCCCTCCCAAAGGCTATCAAACTTTCCATGTTGGTCAGGCCTTGCCCTGCGCTCGTTGAACTTGAGCACCAAGTCCTCGCATTTTAGCTCCTGATCAAATGTCTTTTTATCAAACTACCTTTTTACCACCTACTGGTGGTTGTTCATAGCCTCGAGAGCATGCTCTCTTTTCTCCTGTACCTTGAGTAACTTAGAAAACCGTACCTCCATTGCTATGTTTTATTTAATTTCCAAATATTTGAGTAGCTGGAGAGCTGGGATTTCCATGGCAATAGGAAACAATGCCTCTTTTCCATACACCGTCTCATAAGGAGATGTATTCAATATTTTCTTGGGCGTGATACGGTCTTTTCATCATGTTGTTCAGAGGTTCTTTTTCCATTCTCTCTGTTGTTCCAAGCCTATCCTCTTTATTAACCTGATGAGGTTTTTATTTGTAGATTTTGTGAGGCCATTTCCCTAAGGGTAATAATTAGAAGAGGTTTTCAAGAAAACCCCATATTTCAATGCAAATTGGCTTATCTTAGAGCCGAGGAAAGCTTCGGCATTTTCAGAAATAATTATTTTAGATGGGCCAAATCTGGCAACCAGCTCCTCAAGAAAATTAACAATTTCTATTTTTGTTGCATTTTTTAGTGGCACTACCTCTGCCCATCGGGTGAAGTAGTTGGTTGTTGTCAATATCCACCTATGTCCAGCTAAAGAGAAAGGGTTAATCATTCCAATGAATTCTAGACCCCATTGAGAAAAGGGTTCCTCTACTACTATAGGTCTTAATGGCATAACAACATTCTTTCTCTTTCCAACATAAAATTGGCATTCATTGCAAGACTTTATTAATGAAAATGCATCATTGAATAGTGTTGGCCAAAAGTAACCAGCACATATAATTTTAATAATTGTAGTTCTTGTGAAAAAATGTCCTCCAATTGGGTCGTTGTGGTATTTCTCTAATATTCATTTAGCATGTTCTTCATTTACACACCTTAGGAAGACGCCATTAAAATTTCTTTTGAAAAGTACTCCTTCCAAGAGAACATAACTGCTATTTTGTAAATGATAGAACCGCCTCTTAAAAGGAGGGAGATTAATCAGATACCTTCCTATTTGCATGAAGTTTATCCTATCTTCCAGCCAATCGGCCTCAGAGCTTTCTTCGTTTAGTAACACAGGTTTTGAGATGTCAAGCTCTGTCACTGGTCCATTGTTTTCAGTGAGGTACTCGCACAGTCCTTTTCCCTTGACAGTCTTGACAGGCCTGATCTCAATATAATACTCTAGGATCTTGGTAATCTAGTTAGCTCCTTTCTCTATGATTTCTCCTTCCATGATATATTCCCGCACACTAGGGTGTGGTATGCAAACAATCACCTTATTGTATGATATCAGATGTTAGAAATTCTTAAGCCCTTTCACAATGGCAAAGACCTTCTTTTCTACAAAATTGTATCTTACATCGTAATCCTTTAAGGTACGTGAGTAGAAAGTGACAGGAGATTCCCTTTTATCCTTACTATCCTTCTGCATAACCATGGTGGCAATACTATTGCCACCACCAAAAACATACATGATAAAATATTTTCACACGTCCGGGTTGATCAGTATAGGGTCTGAGGAAATAACTTCCTTTATGAGCTCAAAATCTTTTCTGGCTTTCGCCATCCACTTGAAAGGGTGATCCTTTTTTAGCATCAGGGTAATCGGTTGAATGATTCTTGCAAAGTCTCTAATGAATTGGTTGATGAAATTGACCTTACCCAAAAAGGATTGCACTCCTTTCTTGTTTACTGGCAGAGGAAGATCCTCGATCACATCAACTCTTTTAGGATCAATGGAAATTCCCTCCTTTGAGACAACATATCCCAATAGCTTCCCTTGCGGGACTCCAAACACTCATTTCTTTGGGTTTAGAGAAATCCTGAATTCCTGGCACTTCTGGAAGACAAGCTTTAAATGATCAAAGTGATCATCGGTAGATTTGGAAAATACTGTCAAGTCATCTAGATAGATTAGTATAATTTTATGTATTAAATCTTTAAAAGAAATATCCATAGCTCTTTGAAATGTGGTTCTAGTATTTGAGAGTCTAAAGGGCATCTTGGCATAGGCATATGTCCCTCGCTTTGTGGTGAATGTTTTTTTGTGTTGGTCTTTTTCTTTTACCCTGATCTGATTATAGCCCGAAAAGCCATCCAACATTGAAAACATTTCAGAACTAGCTACGGTCTGTAAAATAAAATCCATAGAAGGTAGGGGGTAATGATCCTTCAAGGATACCTTGTGAAAGTCTCGGAAGTCTATGCATAGTCATATGTCACCATTCTTTTTCTGAACTGGCACTAGGTTAGACACCCAAGTGCCATGCTTGATTGGGAATACTATTCGGGACACAATCAATTTGTTCAACTCCTGTGACATGAGTGATTCAATTTTTGGGTTCATGGGTCTCTGCCTCTGGTGAACTAGCTTCACTCCTTCTGAAAGCTCAATTGTATGCTGGATAATCCCAGGGTCATATCCCTTAAGATCATCATATGACTAGGCTACTACGCTTGGATATTCTCGCAAAAGTGTTGCAGCATGTCTTTATTTTCCTGAGATACTTCCTTACCGACCTTGAGATTTTTGTCCTCTCCAATATGCAAGTTGGTATAATCACCTTTGTCAGCTACCAATTTCCTTTTATCCTTCCTTGCATCATCAGAATCAAAAAGGCTCTCCAGAGTGACTAGGCCTTAGGGAAGCTTGTTGGATTTCAATTGGATCACTTAATCTCTGTAAGCTTCGGTGATATTTGGTTGCATTTGGTTAGAGAATTCCCTAGATGATTGGAGAAATGATGCAATATGATTGTCACTATCGAACAATTTCTAGTCTTGATTGTTGTTTGGAACAGCAGGTCATACAATTACTCTCATTGCATCCTTATTCTTTAACAGCTCAGAGGCTGGCTCAAATTTTGCTTCGACAATAGCCATCTAGTCAACTTCGAAGTTCTTCTCCCTTGATATAGCCTGAATATTAAAAGCCTCAAAGCTTTCAATAAGATCCCAGATCCTATTCCGGTATGATCGCATCCAGATATTCTTTGCTGCAGAAATTCCTTGGATTTGGTTCACCACCAATTCTGAATCTCTGATCATTCTTACTTGCTTCATGCCCATATATTTTGTGAGGCTCAAAACCATGGACAAGACCTTCATATTCTACTTCGTTGTTCGAGCATGTGAACTAGAAGTGATAAGACCTCAATGTCTTTTCCTCAAATGGAGATGTCAAACATATTCCTACCCCAGCTCCTATTCTGCACCTTGCTCCATCAAAGTGCAAAGTCCACAACTCCGAGGATATTTTGCCTCTGGATTCCCTAGTAACTCTGGGCATAATTTGTCCTTCCTTGTGTATGACATAGGTTTCGAGTCAAGTTGCATGATAATTTCCAAACGGGTCTGTGTCTATAAACTCATTCAAAAAAGCTTCTTCATTTTATGTCTGGGAGCTAGTTGCCTCTTCTTCCTCCAAAAATTCAACATTGAACCTTTCTTCCTGAGTAATTGAAGTATGTTTCGCTTCAAAGTTGAGCAAGGCCTCATCGACAACATGTTCGGAATGCAAAGTTTCCAATAGTAGTTTCATCTTGGCTCCATGTTTGGTCCTCAAAATCAGGTGTGACTAATCTAATGCTAGATATCCTCCAACATTTTTCGTGAACTCTAGGGACAAGCATATCCCGAATAGAGGAGGGACATCAATGAGTACAGTATCTTGATTCACAGTGATACTGGGGCATGCAAACAATATCATAGGTAATCCCTTGATTACCACAATGGTATCAACCCTATTTCCATCTATCTGCATGACTCCCTTGTTAAGAGGCTCATATTTTAATCCTAAAGCATCAGCTACTTGCTTAGGCATGACAGTGGTGCTAGCACCAGATTCAGTCATACAATTATGCAATACCTTGTCACCAATGATAAGTGTTAGAAATAAAGGCCTAGGTTTAGTCTTACTCTCTTTTTTGGCTTCGAGCTTTTCTTCTGGTTGATTCATTAACACTTTATCCAAGGCCAGCTTGGATATCTTTTCTCCATTGAGCTCCATCGACATCTTCTCATCTTCCTCTCCCAATAATGATTTATGTAATAGCACCTTTTGCTCTGAAATGGCTAGGATATCCCACAAAGAAACATTGGCAGAGAACTTCTTTAGTTGTTCCACCACATTGAACTATGTTCATGACTAATGAGTCATGATCATTTTCCCCTTAGGTCTCACAGCTGGTGTAGGCCTCGCAACTGGTGCATCCGTCTGTTTGGAAATAGCCGGGGTGATTGTAGGAGCCTTTTCCTTCGAAGGACGTGGGTTTGGAGAGCTGAGAGTGACCGCCTTAGACTTTTGTGGGATTGACAATGGGTCTTCCAATGGACTGGGTGTTGACTAAGATGGAGCATTGGTTGGCAGAGATGTGAACTCTTCGGTGAGTCTATGCTTTGAACGTGTGTTGTAGTTAGATTGTACTAGGAGCACTTGAGTCACAAGAATGTCATTCAAAATTTTTGATTCTTCTCCTTCCATCCATGAAAAGGGTGCTTGGTCTAGAACTATGTCTGAATCTTTCTCTATGGACATTCCTTGCATTTTAGTAGTGAGGACTGCATTATCCATCTGCTGGGAGGCATAAGACTAGTTTCCAAGATCAGGCGTGCTGCTTTGGCTACGTTGCTTTGTTATCTTCTATTGCAAATTTCCCCGTGGACAATTTCTCTGCATGTGTGCATCATTACAAGGAAAACACCATAAATTAGTGTCTTCGGCTAAGTTATTTTGTCCTGCAGCAAGCTCTTTATTTGAACTAGGATGGATGGTCTGCATCGGCAGGGTCATGGGAACAACTTGATTATTCGGCTGAGCTTGAGCATTATCACGTGATCTATCTTGCCACTGATTTGACTGGTAAGGAGATTTTCTACCTTGATAATTTTGGTAAGACGACTTCTGATAGCTATATTGTTGTCGCTTCAAAGTTGTCAATTCATTTTTCATAGTCCACATCTGCTCTCTCATCTTATTCATCTCAGCCATCAGGGGGTTAGGCACAGGAGCTACACTCGGAGCCATTCCCGAGTATACTACATAGACTGGGGAGGAGTTGCAGGAGCACTACCCGAAGCTGCTTTAGCCTCCATGGTGTTGAATTCTGGGAACAATGGTAGGATAGGTCTTGGTGCCAACTTTCCAGCAACAATCAGGTTATTCTCCACAGTGACAGCCAAAGCATAAGCATTAGGCAGAGTCTCTCTGCCAAGAGCCTGTAGCATCATGGCAATATCGACAATAATCGACTTCAAGTAGAACATGAATGCCAAATCAGGAGGTTGCCGACTACCAATGGGGACTCTTTGCCAAGTTGAATGAAACTGAGCATTGAAATCAGCTAGAACCTCATGAGGAGCTTGCTTTATGTTAGTTAGCTAATGATATAGCGATGACTTATCACCAACATTTGAGAAGTGCTCATAAAATGGGGTTCTGAGATGGTCCCAAGTAGCAATTGTGTTAGCTGGAAGAGTTCTGAACCAGTTCAAAGCCTTTCCTTGAAACAAGGCAGTGAGTAATCTCAGAGCCACATTTTCATTAGAAAATCCATGCACCAGACATACGTCTGCTACATCTTGCAAGTGCTCCATCAGAGTCTTTGATTCATCTCCAGAAAACTTAGGAATAGCTTTTAAAGTAGAGGACAGAATGGAAGCCCATGTTGCAGGAGGTGCAGGAGCTACCAAAGGACTACCAGCATCCCATGGTACATAATTTCTAGTGGCCATAGGTGTAGGAGATGGAGGCGGAGAAGGGGAAGGTGAAGGACTAGAAGGAGGAGAAGGGGAAGGTGAAGAACTATCTTGCCGATGGACTGGGTGAACACAAACTAATCGTGGTACGAGTAGGTCAAGGAATCTTGCAGTTTGTGACCTAGTTACAGGCCTATGGCTCATACACAGTTATATATCGGGTGAACGTGCTAGTTTGGGTCTCATCGGGTGTACCAGAAAAAGAACTCTTGATGCAAGATTTTGTAGGTAGCAACAGTCTCATGGGAAACTTAGCTATTGGGGGACATTATGTGTGCAACTAAGTGACCTCTAGGTTTTACCAAAGCTAGCTCTTCATTTTAGTGGGGGAGGTAAAAGGTTAGGAAGATGACTGAGAATATTAAATCTAAGCTAAAGGCGATGTGCCAAATTATATACGATATTACCTGAGCACAGTGCTAGATGTAAAGGCTCGAACCACCGAATGATGTTTATTTAGATAAATTTTCTCAAAAGTACTTTAAAACATAAGAACAACCTCTATCCACATAGTATAATCTAGTATAACTTCGACCAACATAGAAGAGTCAAAAACATGATTTGTATCTATTAAGCTATAAAATATTACAAAAGTTGAATAACAAGCATTCATTATTATAGGAAAGTAACAACATAGTTTAACAGTCTTATCAAATGCATGGAAAATAGAAAGGTTGAATTGATTGGCATAGTTTGCGAACTCCAAGTTCAATAAAAATATTACAGAGGCTATTCCCAGTGCTCGAGAAGCTTTTCTATCTATCTAATCAACAACCTAATAAAAGAGAAGTGGGGCTAAATATATAGGCCTGACCACCTCTTGAAAACCATGGATAAAGACACCTTGATCAAACATCGATGCCTCAGATCTTCTCGAGACACCACTAATTTGAAAGATCGCTCGATAGTGCACTCGCAAAGCCATCACAAAGAATAGAATGCCATGCATTAGCATAAATGAACACATGACACTAAAGATCAAAACATGGTGGCAAGTGAGAAAAATCGGCATAGGCAACAACTCCTAGAAAATCGGTGCACAAAAATATGCCACGCATCGAGCAAATGGAGCCTAGAAAAAGAATGAGGGGCATCCCAGTGAAAATATCTGAGGAAGCCATGTGGGCAACGTTGAGCGAAGATAACTACAAAGTGGGGCCAACTCAGAAAACGACCAAAGAAAGCCATGCGTCATGCACTCAGAACTCGGAAAAAGTGAAGTGATACGGAAAACCAGGACTCCTCGTTTGGTGGCCACGTGGCAAGCACCGAAAAGTTAAGAGCAATAAATGGTAAGGTGAAGCCATGAAGGAAAGATAACTGTGAAAGCTAGTGGTTCGTGAAATAATGTTCATAGTGGTTTCTCTAAATGATTCACAAGGTCTAGAAATTTGTTATCCAAAAGGCTTTCCACAAGGATATGCACAACATCATCCTTGTCCATGTACAAAGCCATAGGGGATGTTGGAGGGGTAGGACCATGAGTGGTATCATCTATGAAACCCATCTCATCTGTAAAACCTGTAGGAAAACTAGTAGTAAAAGTTAGTAGCTAGACCAATGGAAAAATTGGTGGTAAGACTAGAAGTGGCCTTCGCCTTTTCCATTGGTAGATGTTGCACACTTCTTCAAACAATGTACTTAGAATTCATGGATTAGGTTGTGATTCTCATAAACTTTCACAACACTCAGGTTTACAATAGTCACTAGGCATGAAGGAAAAAGTCTCAACACAAACAAATGGATAGATGGTGTTCACATCAGGTTCACCAAAATGTAAGGTAGGTGGACCAACCACACCAAGGCTCTAGGTCATGGAGAGTCAAGAGTAGAGGTCTGCCCTATCTTAAATCAAGATAAGCTAGTATTTTAAGTTGAGGATAGAGAATGAAGAGCACTCTCAAGTGATTTTGTCACTTTGCTGGTTTGAATGCCTAAACAGGACTAGATGAGCCAGTTTCTATAATCCGAACTACACGTCAGACAATTCTCTATTCAAGGATGACAGTGCGATGTGCTGGAATATCTTTGGTGTGTTGGATTTTGTACGGCTAGAAAGTGTGAAATATAGTGTGAAAAACTAGGAAGCCTATTAACTATCTAGCTAATGATATTTAATGAAGTATGAGAAATAACTATAAAGAAGGTAAAGAAGGAAGATGAAAACAAGAGTGACGAAGAACAACTCACTATGAGTCCATTTTTCCAGCGAGCTCCATGCACACATACACCTACACACAACCAAGAGAGTTAAAATGTTAGGGCTTTATAGGGGTTTTCCTTAGTCAAACCCTTGCTTTGGTGTTTCCACCTCCACGAACAACCAAGAAAGCCACAAGATAGAAAATGTGATAAATAATACAATGGAAAGAAAATGAACAATCACAAAAGCACTTTACTATGTAAATCAAGATGCAATATACCTTATCAATCGCGGTTCCCTCAAGCACCTAGAGGAGGATGAAAACTTGGTAAGGTCTACATTTCCGCAACAATGAAGAAGTAGTCCCTTGGGGCACCAAGTCACAACTTCAATGGTGGAAAAAGTGTAGCAAGATGGATGGAATTGCTCAAAGAAAACACTGTGAAATGCTAAGAGAATGAAGTTTAATGCTCAAGAGATCATAGAAGTTGGAATGAAAGTGAAATGGATGCATTTGAAGATCAAAATGGGAGGGAAGGAGCCATTTTCAAGTGGAATGGTCAACATAGAGGTGTTACACTTCATGCCCAATGGAGAACGTAACATCCCTGTGGGTACTAGGGGGAATAATCTATCAGGGATGGTAGCGCATTGTGCAGACATTTGTGCACCATGCTCGTATCCCCACCGAAAATTCCCCCATCAACACATAAGACAAACACCAAGTGGATGTGAGGCAGATGGGTGATGTGGAATTTTGCATTCAGGTTTGAGTTTCTATGGTGGAGGGATGCAAAAGGGGAATATACACAAGCGGTGCAAATTTTCTTCTATACAACATGTCAAAATTGAAGTTCAGTTTTGTTTACCAGCAAATAGTGACATTAAAATCAATTACGTCACTAAACTTCATCATATGCATTGCCATATCGAAAGTGTGTTGCTATATTGAAAAATTAGATACGTCGGTTTGTAGTAGACAGTGACATCAAACGCCTCACCATATCAATTGCGTCACCATAATAAAATTTATGCTGCACTAAAAAACAAGTTTAGCGTTGCTATTAAATATATAATGAATTTTAATTATGTGTT
Source organism: Sequoiadendron giganteum (assembly GCA_007115665.2). Lineage (NCBI taxonomy): Eukaryota > Viridiplantae > Streptophyta > Pinopsida > Cupressales > Cupressaceae > Sequoiadendron > Sequoiadendron giganteum. The sequence goes on from CM021100.1 coordinate 17,210,572, forward strand.
GCTAATTCAATTATGTGTTGTTGAATTTGAACTAAGGTGTGTCGCTATATGGCAACGCGCCCAAGATGGATTGATGAATCTTCAATAACATCTTTGAATCTGCAAATACAAGCAAAACAAAAACCTAAAGAGAAAATTTTCAAATTAACTATTTCAAGCCCCCCTTCTAGCACCAAAATGTGACTGATGGTATAGTATAGGCTAACTACACTTGATTCATACGGATTCAAAACATTATTAAATCACTAAGCATCTATCCAATAAGATCATTCAATGTAAACTAAGCTAAGAGGCCATTTAAACTAACATTAAAATATGAAAGATTCACAAACATCTATTCTAATCCATTGCAACTTATCCTATTGGGGGAGTGGTGTAGCATTGATGTGGAATGGTGACCCTTTCCCAATCCCTTTGATAATGAGCTTGTTTCGATCAATTCTATTGAAGAGAATTAAAAAAATAGATGAAAGGTGTGTTGTAAAACATGATGAAAGCTAGTTCAACATGATAAATGCTAGGATGATCAATGTAAGTGCATGAAAATCTATTCTAAATGTATGCAAGATTCAAAAGATTAAAACCTTAGTTTCAAAATATGGTAAATGGATGCAACTAAGTTACCATGGAAGCCAATAATGGATTCTTTAAGCTAATAATGCAAGTAAATTAACCTAAAATTCTTTTTTAAAACACAAATATAGATGCAAGATGAGAGTGATTTTAACAACATAAGTTTATTATTAAAAGATGGATCCCTATTCAATAGATGCAAGCTCTATTTGTAGGATAGGAAAAATGAAACTAATGGCTAAGATCCAAAGGATCAATCAACGATTAGAATGGAAGGAAGATGGAGGCATGGACCATGGATTCCCATCAAGGGTTGAGGATGCAAGATGATATTTAATCAAGGGCTTTCATTCATCCAAATAAACACACTTTCAAAACTTGCACAAGAAGTCTTGTTGAAAGTTTGTTACGAAAAGGAATATTCTATTTTTCAAATGAGTGCAAAAGGAAAGAATATTCCATGGGAATATTCCCTTTTTGAGGAAAATTAGTCATTTAGTTAATTAAAACCAAATTTTAATGTGTGAAGGGGAAGGAATATTCCATGAGAATATTCCCTTTTTGGAGGAATGTGCAAAGGAGGAATATTATCAAGGAATATTCCCTTGCAAGTGAGAGGATTAGATTTAATTAGTCATTTGATAATTAAAACAAGGTTTAAATTATGCAAATTAGGAAAATTTGGGATATTCATTAAATAATTAACTTATTTAATGAAAAGGGGTCAAAATGACATTTAATTAAATAATTAAGATTATTCAATTTAAATGAGAGGATTTAAGGTGTTAAAATTAGATATTTTAATTTATCCAATTTAATAGGATGAAAGGTTCTAGTGCAAGAGGGGGTGAATTAACCTAATTAGGTCAATTAGATTAATAGAATAAAATGATGCAATTAATTAAATAGCTAGGCTAGTTTAATCAATTAAGTGAAAAGAGGATGGGTTTTAGGATGAAATGGTGTTAGTATATTTTATTCAAGTGCATGATATCATTCAGGACATTTTTAAGTGTCTACACCTACCATATATCTAACATGATTATAATGAGTCTCTAAATAATTTTGTATGGCATATTTATTTCCAAACATTATTAAATTTCATCAAACCACACCCCATGAAATCTCCCACCATGTATGTTTATCATCTAAATTAGATTCAAAATAATGGGAAGTGGATAGACCAAACTAATTCATCCAACTTATCTAAGAACACCATCAATGGGTCCAATAAATTATTCACTTTCAATACTAGAAATACAAGAGAACTATGAATCCCATTATGTGTGTCTCACCTTTCAAGTCAGAAAAAATCCTAGTACCACCTATAGAAAGTTATTTTATATTCCTCAATACAATATCAAAAAAAAAATTATGGTCCTTAAATCATTTTATGTGTAGTTGTTGAAAATGCCTTTGTTGCCAAATAACCACAGTATTTGGATCTTCAACATGAAGCTACTCAAAGCTCACATTTGTCTCCACTTATATAAACAACATAATTATATTATTATGTAGACCTAGATAATAATCATGTTAATCCAACCATAAAGGATGATATCATGAAAAACATCACAAAATCCATACTTTCTTAGGCACTCATCTAGTATTTTACATAGTCAAGAAAAGGTAGTATGTTAATAAAAAACTAAGCTTTATTTCCTTGGCTTGGGTTGTGGAAATTTTATACCTTTACTTATCAATATACGGAAAATAATCCAATTATAGTTTTATACCTATCCTTAGATACAATGTACATGGGAAAATGATCCAAAATATATAAGGTATGAAAGTAGATATGGTAGACATAAAGTTTAAGACAAATATATGATGTGAAATGCATCAATGAAGAATAAAATTAGGATGGGTGGAAGAGACCAATAAATAAATACAATTGAAAAACCTAGTAAAACTTAGTAAATGGTACATATGAATTATGATGCATTAAAACCTAGACTAAATTTGATGTAAACAATAAAAAAAATTATAAAGTTTTTACAAGAAAATTCTAATTAAATAAGGATAAACTATGAGGGAAAAATTCTAAGCGACGTGGGAATGTATGTTTCCCCAATTTATGTAAGGGAATAAACTACACCTCACATAAATATCTAGGCTGGTTAAATAAAAAATAAAGCTATATTTAAGAGTGAAGACTAATAATTAATAAAGAAATAAATAGTATAGAAAATATATAACTTAAATAATATACACTTATCTCTTAATATGATGTAGAAAATGATATCAAAAGTTTTAGAAATTTATTTGGTACTATATTAAGAAACATGGAATTCTCAAATGAGGACATTGAAATAATGCTCTTTTATTGACTATCAAGTTCAAAGTTGTGCCTATACATCTATCTGTAGGTATGTTAAAGTAAACCTAACACATGGATCTAAACTACCTATGAAAAAATAAAATAGAATAATTCTAATTCTAATGATTGATGAATTTTTCCCTCCATCTGCTACACTTTTGTTTGGGAAAATGGTGTATATAAACACCATTTAAAGATTACTAGAGAAGGATTTATCCTCATTTGTTCAATCACCTAGGCAAATTGACTCAACAATTTCAAACAAGGTTTGAAGATATTATATGGCCATGGAAGATACTCCTTATACGAGTATGTAAAGTTGATGTAACATTCTTAGTCCTTTTGTAAATTTATAGATGTCTGTTAAAGATTTTTAGATGGTTTATAGATTATTCAAATGAATTATGGTTAGTCCATAAATACATAATCTTAAATAATTTGCACTTTAGTCAATTGATAATGACTAGTGATGGAGAGAAAAGTGGGCCCAAATTTTTACAAATTAAATTTAGAATGTTGATATTGAAGTCTACACATGAAAATTGAATTGGATCTATTATACTCTAGTAGATATAAACTATGAGGAAAATGGAAGATATATTAAAAATTTGTAGAATCTTGGAATTCATGGAGATGTAATAATACTAAGATAATATTATTTGAAAACTTCCATGCAAAATTATACCAACTTATATGCTAATCAATACATAAGATACACCTAATTATCATAAATCCAAAACATGAAATTTTAAAAAACCATAGATACATAATTTTTACCATTACAAAATTAAAATAAAATATTTTAATATCTAAATTTATAACACTAAAGTAGGGTTCTAGTTTCAGATAGAAACATAACATAATACAAATGTAAAATGTTATCATTCATGTATCAATCATACAAGGTTTATCATTATTAAGGGAAGCATGAGAATAAAATATATTTCAAGAGGACATACCATCATTCTAAGATAATCTAAGCATGGTTATAAGCCTAATCTTAGACACAACCTACACACATTCCTTCCCTTAATCCATTCAACTCAATCCGTACACAACTTGGTGCACTACTAATACTTCACAAATTTAATCACAATTGAAAGAATGATTCTCACACACCTTTGTATATCATAGTTACCGTGCATCTTTTCTTAGAATTGGATATCCACATTTCATAGTTTTTCACATGGGAAAACATACTTCTACACTACTATAATCAATTTTCATACACATTTACAAGTGCCACACCTTTTTCTGCATGTAGAAAATGCACCATATGCGCATGACACCTGTCAAAATATTATTAAGGGAATAGTTGATGACCGCAAATATAAATAGTTATCTTGTACTAAATATAGGTAGCTAACTTCAATACAACATGTCATTATCTAGCATTTATTTATCTCCAATATAATTCATTTTTTTTCCTTTCACATGTCTATTTTTCATAATCTAAATTTGTATTTTGCATATATTAAGAAATCTAGTGCTTGTATATTTTGTGCTATGATATTCTTAGGTATTAATTTTTTGATATTAGAGTAATATTTTTTTTATTTTCATGCTCGTCCAAATGTTCTCATATCAATAGTTAAAGGAACACACTATAGGTTCAACACCTAAAAAATCTTATGAGAATTAAGAATATAGGACAATGATAGATGAACATAAACTTAAGGTTATACCTAACATAAAATAAATGTTAAATGTATCCCTAAAAATATAATACCAATAAATGTTTAGATAATTTAATGGCTTGATGGATCAAATTGGACAAGCACTAGTGCATCTATAATAACTAGCAATGATGAAACACCAAAATACTTTTACGATCTAGTTCAAAATTTATATTTTAATTTTCAAAGGTGCACTAATTAAACTCAATACTTGCACTAATTGATGGTACACACATGCCTTCCCTTAATCCATGCAAATGAGGTAAATTAAACCCTAATTACCTATTTTAACCCCCCAAACCCTATTTTTTGACCTAGGAAACTCTCCTAGGTTGAAATTAGGAGCTCCCAAGAACATCTGAACTATCAACAAGGGTCCTATATAAGATTAATTCTTTGTCCTCTATGCATCTGAACTGAAATAAAAACTTGTCAGGAGCTTGAACTAATTTTTTTTTTTCTAGTCAACCTCTCAAGGGGGTAGCCCAATGTCCTACCATCTTTCCGCTAACCACCAAGGCACAATCGGGCATTTCAAAAAAAAAAAATTGATCTTAACATTGAATTCTTTGAAACAAAGCAACCAGTACTTTGTCTCAAAGAGGGGCAAAATGTAGACTTGTAAAAATGACCTAACACTTATCACACATTCTGAATGAAATTTTATCATCATCAACATCATTATCACCTAATATCACTACATTTCACATCATTTACATCAAAAACCCTAATTTCCCCTATTAATTAAATAATCTTTAAATTATTTAATCAATTCACTTTTTCAACATTTTTGACTAATTAAATAAATTTCATTTATTTAATAAAGTCTTAATCTAACTTTATTCCTCCTGATTAATTAAATAACATCAATTATTTAATTATGTCACTAATTTACCCTATTCCTCTAAGTCAATTAAATCACTTTCCCCTAAACTTGAATATTTAAATTAATTATTCAAAACATCATCCAAAAAGGTCAACAAAACAAATACAACTTGGATTATGAAAGTCAAACATGACTTGCACGTTCAACCCAAAAGACTTGATTAATTAATTCAATTAATTAATTAGCCTTGCCCACTTTTTTGATTGAGAAAATTACGGTCCCTTGATTTCTCATGCTGATTGGTAGACTGATTCATCTATTTTCTAACTAATCCATCTATTCTTCAATCCCACTAAATGCTCAAATTGATTTCCTCAATTCCACAGATTAGGCAATCTATTTCCTCTGATTGATCAATTAACATAATTGATTTGATCACAAAAGCTAACCGAGCAATCTAATTCTCCTCAACAACTTTCAACCATTGATCTTGATTCAAAATTGTTTAATCTTGCATGTTCATCTCGAATCATAAAATCTATATAACAATCCTCTTCATCCTAAAAAATGATCAGATAATTGATATCTTTTGTGCAATGAATTAATGCTAAATTAATCATTGATTTCTTGATAGCTTTTACACACACCTTTGATCACCATCACACCATATTGGAGCTTTCACAATGCATAAATGGAGGCTTCGCATTGATACACCAACAATCCAACATCATTGCAAATACACTTCGATATGAGATGGGTAACAATATAGTTTGGTGAATTCATTTTGTTCTTTGATTGCATTGCTTAATTTTATTGAATTCAGTAATCTTGTATTGTTCATTTCATGACTAATGGGTATGGACTCTAGATTTCATTTTAATTAAATCTCATTTGATTCATTTATGTTTGATTTCTTATGCTTCTTGATTCCCTTTTACACAAAGATAATACCTTATCAAGGCTTCTCCAAGCCCTCTTGATATCTCTCCCTCCAGAAACATGAAATAAATTCTACAACAAAAGCTCATTTTGTGCATATCATCAAGTGCATGGTCATTCTACCAATGAATGTAAGGCCTTGAGTGCTAAAATAAATATTAAGTATTGTGGTGCTCTTCCTTTTTTTGAGGTACCTAATTCCTCTAATCAGCAATTATTTTCATCATATCATGTTTCTCATCACTATGTGGCATTGGTAGCTTTATATGTTATGCTCATTGTCATTCATGGTGGTACAATCTTAAGTTCAGCCATATTTTTCATGGTAGAAATATGATAGTCCTTGGTGTGGTTTCCCTTGTCTCTATGCTTGGGGGGAAAGGATAACTAGTTTAAGGAGGTGTTCATTCTTTTCAAGGATCCCCTCTTTTATCCTTAAAATACCAACATAACAAGTATGTTGAAATTTTAAGGGGGGGCATATAGTCCCCCACTCATTATTTGTCCATGTTCTCTTCTTAGTGATGATAGCATACATCTCCTAGGAAGTGTGACCTTTATATTTGAAGTGTGGGTTTCATGATCTATGTGATGTGTCTTCTTTGTGGTAATATTATGCTTGATGTTCTACAAGAGTGTGATCTTTCTTGGCATATGATATTTCTCTTGGTGGTATTGTTATGACTTGCATTACCTAAGGTGTGAATATTTTATTCCTCGACTATTCCTCTCTTGGTTGTGATGTTGAGTTTGATGTCCCCTAAGGTGTGACCTTCCATGTATTAAGCAAAACCCCTTTGATTATATTTTTGTTTACCTTGTAATTTTATTCCATGAGTGTCTAGAATAATACAACTTTCTAGCCTTCTAAAGAAATGATCATTTTTATGGGTCCACACCTTCTAATGAATTAAGTGTTTATTTGTCATTTTTTTTTGGGGCTCATGTAGTGTATAACAAACTATATTAGCCCCTATGAGCATATTTTATGGACGAATGGCTTAGGATTGATCCATCCTTTTGGACAAACAATCAAGGGTCGATCCATCTTTTTATTTTTGCATTGGCTTTGAAATTGTATGCTTGTGTTTCTTGTCTTGTTGCACATATCTTATATGTGTGTGTTTCCATGTTTGCTTATCTTGGTTTCCATGAGATCTTAGATCTTGGGGGATTTCACATCTCCTATGATCTTTGTCATCCTATCTCATCAACATTTGTGCACTTGGACCCCTCTTGACATATATTTCTCTAGTTTAGTGTAAGTTTAAGCATAAGTTAATACTCTCATTAAAGTAGGGCTAAATGTAGTATAGGAAATTGTATACCTTTATAATTTCACACTATGTTTGGGTCCCTTAATTTATTGGACTTAATTAAGCTTCTAATTTTCTAAATTATGCATTCTAAAGCCTTATTTTTCCCATTTTTCGAAAGGAGAAATGACATTAAATAAATGCAATAAATAATTAAATCACCATGGAATATGTGTGTCTTGGAATTATAGGCTAGGACCCATTCACCCATGGGAGAATGGGTCCCATTTAAATGCCAAGACCCATTTAAAAATGTTTTTGGTAGCATTATAATGATTCAAATTCAACTTACAATTGTCATCTTTTGGAATCTAATTTTCAGGAAATTAGATAAATACCTATAAATACATAGCCTTTTATCATTTTAAAATCTAAGGATCAAGAAGAAATTTAATATGAGAAAATATTATTGTCAAGAGCTTTCAAGAGTAGATTTATCAGTCATTTTTAGCAACAATCAATATCCTAACATCATGTTCAAGTTATGTGTGTTCATGTTGTCTTGTGAAGGCTAATATACATTGTTGAACTTCAAGTATCCAATCATTCAAGAATCAAAATCAATCAAGAAAGAAAGATACAATTCCTTTGAAGAGATGTGTTTGACCTTAGTCCTTCAAGGAATCCATTTAAGGGTGGTGAGTTTCAGCTAGTGTCCATTCATAATTTCCTTCTCCTTTGTCATTATCTATTTAGTGTTGAATCTAATAAAATATAGTTTTATATCTTATGCTATTTTTATTATCACATCATATTAAATTTTACTATAAGCTCTCTTAATTTTATATAACTATGAATCGAAATATTACCAAACACATACAAAAAGTACTATCATCATATATGAAAGAATACTATAAATATATAAATGGTTTAGTTCATGTAACTTTGAATCTTATTTATCACTAAATGAATCTTAAAAAAGTGTATTATGGGAACATAAATTAATCATAAAATGCATCATCATATAAAAAATATTCATCAACCTTATTATAATAAGATGAAGAAGTGGCACTATGCTCATCACTTCACATATCATGAACTAATCATGATCCACATGATAGAGAAGGATCATCATGAATGACATAGGTGGTGATGAAATAATATAAAGGTGAACACATCATATGACCTTACTAGATTTATGGTTTATAGTTTAGGATTACTAAAACCTAACCTAGACATAAAAACTAAAACCCTAAACTATAAACCATTAACCCTAAATTGTAAAACATAAATCCTAAAACCCTAAATAAACCCTAAACCTTAAAACTATAAACCCTAAAACCCTAAACCATAAATTATAAATCATAAACTCTAAAAAGGAGCACAAATACTAACTTGGAGCTCGCTAAAATTGGGCATATGGAAGGGAGGAGGTGGAAGGAACAATTCAAATGTGTAGATGGCTTGAAAAATAGGTACCCATTTTTCTGAAGTCACTCTCTCAATCCATGAATTTTGCAACTAAAAATAAATCGACAGTTTTTTTTTTTAAATAAATAGCTTTTTGAAATGGGTACCCATTTTATAACAAGTATCCATTCCAAAATATGTACCCATTTTGTAACAAGTACCCAAATTAGAATGGGTACCCATTTGGATTTAGGCTTGGGATCTCATTTATTTCAATATTTTTTTTAGCTGAAACTTCCCCTCTTCATGGACCCAACTTCTTGTACTTACCCATTTATCTATGGATTATATCAATCTCCTAACATTTTAGGAAACACAATTCATTAGTTGGTGCTGAGAAGTATCTACATACTATCTAGCTACACCAAATTATAATAACTAATTTTCAATATCATTTCCTAGGCTTCAAAGATTCCAAATCAGAAGTGAAGATGTATCTAGTATTGCTTATTTAGAAATTATACATCCTATAAGTACTCAGTGGATTGTGAGACCTCTTTTTCTTGGCAAGAGGAGGTGAAATAGGAAAATAATAAATGATATTAAGTCGATCCATGGTTCACATGATAAGTGGGGTACAAGCCATTTTTTCCTCACAAAATCCTCCCCAAAGGAGGAGGATGGTATAACCCTACCTAAGTTTGAATATTTTGAAGCATTTTTCACAACCTAATTACCCAAGGTAGAAGACATAAAATAAGGCTTGTCTTGACAAGATTTATTGGCCTTGAAAATAAAAGTGATAGATTAACCTTCCTCTTCTTTCATTATAGGTGGCACCCCAAAAGAGTGTTCAATAGAGACATTTGAATGTGAAGAATTTAGGGTCAATACTTAATATTTTATTTAAAAATTGACACTAATAATAGTTGTTCAAAATTTTGATATAATAAAAAAATTGCATATATCTAATTTGAAAAACCAAAATATCGATAGTATCCTTGAGCTCCTTGGACAAGTTCACCTCAATGTAAACCTACCACTAGGGTTAGGCATAATAGAACCTCTTTAGTTCAACATAGAAAATAAATCCTATAGAGGAGGTTATCTAGTTCAAGAAATTCTATCAAGGAAAGGGTAACCTAGGTAATTCAACCTAGATAGTGACTTTAAATGACTTATATTTTGAGAAAAAAATCATATATCCACATGGTTTAAAAAATGAAGAAAGGAATAGACAAGACAAGGGCCACAACTAATCACTTCCTAAATATTATTAGCTTTAGTGAAATAAAAAATAAAAAATACTTTGGCTAGGTTTCACATCATAACAAGGTGAATCCCCTACAAGGTCCAATGCCTACCAACCTAGTTTTTTAGCATGCTTTTATGGGGACCCTACCCATAAAATATCCAACCAAAGTAAGAGGTTCTAGAAAATAGAATGGATTACCAAATTTTGGAATAAGCATCGTAATAGTAGGTGATGTAATAGAAGGCATACCTCATGAAATAATTTAGAAAAAAAATTGGGGATGCTTGGATGAGGGTGCCATTATTTTTCACCATCAAACCTTCAACTCCAATATTATAAACTACAAAAGGAAGAAATTTTGAGGCCATTTAAATGAGGCATAAAATTCTTATAGGCTTATAAGTGGGAAGGATGCCACAATAAATGTAAGAAAATACATAAAACTCTTAATCTTCTAAAGAAGAATATCTATCATAAGTATACTCATAAGAAACCCTACTAAGAAATGTGTTAATCTATAGTTTATTCCTATTTTTAAACCTACACTCTAATATTAGGTTTAGATTTATTTATTTTGTATAAATGTAAGGTTTTTTTAAGGTTTGTTAGAGTAAAGTAGAAATAAATTAGGGTTTACATTTTAGGGTAAAGTAGTAAAGTTTAAAGTATAATACTAGGTCAATATTTTTATTGAGTAAATATTAATATAATCTTGGGTTTATAAAGTTTTATCTAAATATTCGTTCTATAATATATCTTTCTAAGATAAATTATAGTTGTTTAAGGTTTTGAATTAATATTTCTAATAATATTTATCTTGATACATTACACACATGGCCAATAGTACCTATTTCGCATAGTGATAGAAAACACTATTAATCTCTAAATTTCCACTACCCTCTCATTAAGAGATAACCTCCTTAAATATAGAAAAAGAGGTGGAAAAATACCTAAGGGGGTGTTAGTTCACACCTATTCAAAAGTACCATTTCTAAATTATCAATAATATAAATATTATTAGGCTATAGCTATTTTAAATGGGATACGTTTAATAAAACATATAATATATACAAGGTGTTATAACCTTATATTAGAATAATTAATAAATTTTATAAGGCTATCACCCCTAATAACACTATTTTCTAATAATCTTCCTATCTATTTGAGGGTGATAGGTACTATAATCTAGTCATGTGCCCAAATTTTTTTATAGTGTTCTACAAAGTTATCCTACAAACTTGGTATCACTATCTAACACAATGTAGTGTAGAAAAATGTAACCCTTTACATTTTCACACTTGTTTGGTCCCTCCTAATTAAAATGGATTTAATAATTCCTTAATTTAGTGTTGAAAAATGTACTCCTTTATATTTTCACACTTGTTTGGGCCCTCTTAATTAAATTAGAATTAATTAAACCTTAATAAGCCCTTTTATTCATTTACAAGCCTAATAAATTATATTTTTCAAAGGGGAAACCCAACAATAATTAATGCTAACACATAACACTTTACCTTGAGAAATGTGTGTTATAGGAATAGGGACCTAGGACCCATTTGCCTATGGGCGAATGGGTCCTCCCTAGTACTTTGAACCTAAATTTAAAATATGTTTTTGGCAGTAGTTTAAGGTATCCAAATCCATATTTCAAGGTCAACTTGTAATATTTTAATTTCAAGAAATTAAGGATATATACCTATAAATACAAGGTTATTTCACTAAGTTTCGCCTATAATTTCAAGAGAAGAAACCTATAATTTTTACGTGACTTCAAAATAGCTAAATTTGATGTTCAAGAGAATTCAAGAGAAGATATATCAAATATTTATTTCAGCAATCAAGATCTATTCATCATGTCAAAGTCTTCTTGCATCATGCATGTTTTTGGAGCTAACATTGTGATGTAGATTTCAAGATCAAGTTCAAGCATTCAAAGCATTATCTCAAACATCAAGATCCACATCCATTGAAGAAATTTCATGCAAGTTGCAAACCTTCAAAGATCTACACTTCCAAGTTTCATTCAAGGGTTTATTGAGTGGTAATATAGGATTGTTTATTCTTCATTCCCTCTTTCATGTTTTATTTCATTTCAAGACTTGATTACCAAAATGGGGTTTGACCAAGACAAATCTCCATTTACCAAAAATAAACATTTTTTCCTTCTTGTGTGTGTGTTGCGAATTTAGGTGGAAGAAGGATTGAAGACCTCTTGAAGAATAATATTGGAAAAGTTGTCAAATTATAGAATCTAACCTATAGATCTGATTTCCAACTTTTTGACACTGAAACCTAGACAAATCAAAAACTATAGATCAACATCAGAGGCTCCCAAAAGTTCCAGAAAAACCTTGACAAAATACCCATTCACTCATGGGTGAATGAGTCTCAGTTTTCCTTTAGAAATCGACTTTTGGTGACTAGTAAACACCTTTATGTCCTTCTCAGATCTATAATCAATTTCTTGGTTTTGCTAATATTGTGTTTCATATTATTATTTCAAGTTTGAAATGGCATAATTTGGTTGATTTTCTATTTTTAGTTTTTCTCCCAAAAGTGTTGTTTGGCCTTGACTGTGAGGCACATCTAGTATTATTCTAGAGATTTTGATTTCACTTTACATTTGTATAGTTGGTGTTGGGATATTATTATGGACATAAATGTTATATGCATGATTAGATACTTATTTTCTTATAAATTACATAATATGTTCATTTTAATAATTCAATTATGAAGAATTATGGTTATATGTTTAATTTTTGCAAAAATATATTTTATTTTTATTATGATAGATTTTATAATTATTTGATGTTATAAATTTTAATGTTTATATTTAATTTTGAATAGTGATAATTTCCAAAATGTACTAATGTTTCTAATGAGATGTTTTAGGTGGGCAATTCAAGTTCCTTAAGAATTGAAGACAAAATCCAAATGCTAAATGTTTAATATTGGTTTAAATTTTTGTCAAGGGAGTTTAATGTTTGAGTGTAATTTTATTTTCTTGTCCATTTTTTATGGAGGGGAATATGTTTCTATTGAATTTTATTTTCGATAGTATTTCGAGGGAAATCAAAGAGTTGGGAGTTATTTTATTTTAAAGAGGGAATTTGAATGGTTGGGGGAAGAGGAAATGAAAGTGATTTCTTTCTTTATTTTTCTATTTATCAATTGCTTCTTGAAGGAAGGAGACAGGTTGGAAGGAAGTGGTTGTAGTATGGTGATGGCTAAAAAAAGACTCTTTAAATTTAGATGGGTTGTTTGGGCTGATCTCCTAACTTGGATAGCCAAGGTATGCTTTGAATTTTAGAGGTAATTTTAGTGTTGTCACTGAATTCTTGATAGATGGTGATATTGTGTTGAAAAAATTATTGTTTGTTATTATTTTTGTGTGGTGTCATGTTGAGTAATAGGGGGTTGGGTGTGAATAATGAGTGGATCTCACTTGAGGGCTGAAAGCCTCTTTTGTTTAGGGTTGAGGAGGGCATGGAGCCTCTCTTAGGGATTTTTGATCTAAAAATATGTTTTAAATGGAGTTGTGATTTGGATAGTGTATGGACAACAAAAGGATGAATTTAATACAGTGGTGTGGAGTGTGTTGGATGTTAGAAAGTTGAAAATGGAAGGGGTGTATTTTTGGATGGATGGTGGTGGTTGTGTGTTGAAGAATGAATATTTGTTCCCCAAGAGGGAAGGGAATCCCCCTTCTCACCCTATACAAGAATTTCATGACCGAATTCTTTGTGTGTGAGTTAATATTTAAGATTTTCTATTTTTTTTTTATTTAAGATGAGCATTTAGATTTGTCTTTCATTCAAAAGTGGACTTGATTTCATCAATCCTATGTTTAGGAGGAGATCAGGACTAGGTTGCTCTATTCAGTGTTTGTAGGTTTAGAGAGCAATCTGGAATTGTTGAAGAATGCTGAATGTATGAAAATTATTTTATTTTGTTGATCCAAAATGATTGATTTATTCAGATTTGTAGGTTGGAAAACGTTTTCGGCTATAAGTGAAGGAGTTTCAATGTTCAATTTCTATATTCAAGTAAATTGTATGCATTATTATTCATGTTTATGAAAATAATATATATAATGTTGTTTCTTAGTAAAAACATTAAATGTTCTAATTATTAACCATGTTTAAAACTATTGTAGTGATTGCTCATTTTATATTAATGATAACAAATTTCTTAATGACATTAGTATTTTTTTGAAACCACCAATATGATTTTAGTTAACATTATTATCTCTTTAGTCTCTCTTATAACTTTTATTTATTGGATTAGTATTGTGAATATCTAACTTAAAAAATAATCCTTTGTAAATTCTATTGCGAGCAATACTTCAATAATATTATTATTACTTTCATATCATTAAGTGAATATTAAATTAAGTGTAAGTAGACTGTTTTTTATTGTTTTCATCTATTTTATTATTTACTTCTTAGATTAAGTTATTTTGTTGCATTTTAATAGTTTATTCATGGGAGGGAATTACATCGACCCCCGCCCTCAAAGCATAAGGAAATCATTAAGTGAAAAAGTGAATATTAAATTAAGTGTAAGTAAATTATTTTCTATTGTTTTCATCTATTTTATTATTTACTTCTTAGATTAAGTTATTTTGTTGCATTTTAATATTTTATTCATGGGAGGGCATTACATTGACCCCCGTTTTCAAAGCATAAGGAAATCTAAAGATTCTCACATTGAGTTGATTCACCTATGGGTTGTTAGTCAATTATTTGTGAGGATCTCATTTCCTAATGAAATAAAGGAAAATAGGTGCATCATAACCTCCTTTGTTATCATACATACATATATTTGGTTCACCTTATTTTTCTGTGTTTCATTTTGGTGAACCCAAATTTTGAGCATCATAAATTTTTGATTTTGGAGTCCATTTTCAATCCTATATCTAAGATTTTCATTACTTTAAATTGCATTGTATTGATTTGCATCTCATTCAGGGTTGTTTTCTTCCACTAGTTTGAATCTTATTTAGGGTTTTAGGTTTACATTTTTGCATTCTTTAAAATCTAGAAAATTCAAAAATATCAATCATTTACATCAAAAAATTGAATCAAAATTACATCTCAAATTAGGTCTTTTTGCTTGTCATTTAGCATCATTTTGCACTTGCATTTAGATCTGATTTTCCAAAAATATGAAATTGTAACCACCTGTCTGAAACCAGAATCTAAAAGCATACAAATCACCACATAAATCTATAAATTAATTTTTAAAAACTTTGAAGTGAGACCCGTTTGCCCATGGGTGAATGAGTCCCTGATTATGGCTTTTTCTGAATTTCTAAGCATCAAAAACACTATTTCCTTTTTAGTAGGTCAGATGGAGAGGTGAATGAGCTCTAGTAGGGTTTCTTGTATCTACAGTCATTCTTAGCCCCTCCTATGTCATATCATCCCTTAGGTGCAATATTTTCTCATTTACTGTGTGTACGATTGCATTTACTATATTTTTCTTGGTTCATTATGCCTTCAACTGGCTCTAACCCAACAATTCTTGCTATTTTTCATGGTTCAACAAATCTTCTCAATGATGAATCCTCCAAAAAAGCATACCTATAATTTTTTCTAAAAGTGTTCCACAAGGTAAGTCATTTGACTCCTCGACTAATGTGGTATTACCCATGCCAAATTTTGATTCTACATGTCACTAGTTAGAACAACATACTCTTGTTGGCTATTTTATTGGGAGGCTTCCCCTTGAAAGTGTGCTTAAAGTGTGGGTCCAAAAGGCCTGGGTCTCCCATGGGGTTTATCTTGATATGGTCCAAAATTTGACTAAAGGTTTTTTTTCTTTTTGGATTTGCAAAAGTCGGTCATGTTCAAGCAATTGTAAACCATGGTCCTTGGTATGTCCAGTCCTCCTTTTTGGTTTTCGAACCATGGACCTGGGACTTTGCTATCTTAGATGACACCAAGTTGCAGGTTCCAGTCAAGATTGAGTTTCTTGGTTTGTCATTGCCCTGTGTGCACTTTTTGAAGCATATTGCCTCCTCTCTAGGGAGGGTTATTTGTATCAAACCAAACAATTTCTTTCAAGATCACCCTCAAAATAAATTCTATGTCGAATTGGACCTTTCATAGGATTTGAAAGACTCCATCGATATTCAAAAAATTTCTTTCGACATACCCAGAAGGTTACTTATTTTAATCTACTGAATACTTGTTATAGATGTCAGTCCATTGACCACAATAATAAGAATTGCCCTTTGGAAGTCCCTCATACTCCATTTCCACCACAAGATGTTGAAAGCCCCATCAGGTAGAAAGTGATGCCACCAAACTAGATGAAAAATAGACAATGTCTACCAACTGAAAGAATAAGCCTATGGTTATGAGATGGTTTCCAAAACCCTTGAGTTGGTTAAAGAAGTTTCAAACCCTTCTATGAAGGGGAAGGAAGCCCAAATGGGCCTTAATATAAATTTTGTGAGGTCGTAGGTAAGGGTATGCCTCAAATTGCCTTAGTTATGATAACACAACTCATTGAGTCTCCTCCTACATTGGGAGTTCATATATAGCCTTGAAGTCCTCCTCAACCTCTGGAAGAAGGATAATATACCATAGGTTTTGATGCTCAATTCATACAGGCTTTGCAAATTTTGTTCTTTGATGCGTCCATTTGCATCACCATTAATGGATGCTAGTCCCCCTCATTTGGTTTGTTCTGCTCCATTCACCAATTTTTCCCACTTTCCCCTCACTTTATGTGCTTGTTGCTGAGGGGTTTAGGTATTTGTTGGCTCTTTTTTTTTTCCTAGAGGCGAGTTCATGACATTTCCTTTCCTAATTCTCCAACCTAGCTAGTTAATGTCCACTTCACCAATGATTCTTTTCTCACTCTATTAAAGAGTTAAATAACATCAAAGCTACTCTTGATTTCCTTGAGACTTTTTTCCTAGCCTCTGCTTTTGCGATTCAATGGCACAAAACCTTATGCTACAAAAAGTTCATATTTCCTAGTCCCCACTAAATTCAACATTAAGGCTGGAAGTAGATTTCTCCTAGTGAAATCTTTCAATTTTGGGGCATTCCTTTTTTCTTTCAAACTTATTTCACTAATCTCTAGCAAATACTTCTTTCTTGGATTGAGAAAAAAATTGCTTTCTAGATTACCAAGCCAGTTTCTTTGGCTAGTAAATTTTAGATTTTATCAAAGGTGCTAAAAATGACTCGTGTATTATTCTTCCTGTTGGGCCCCTTTGAAGGCCTCATATGCTAAATTAGAAAAGCTACTACATGATTTTCTATACCCAGGCCTCTTTTGAGACTCACCGAAGGTTTCACCATGTTGCTTGGGAGTTTTGTTGTCTGCCCAAGGACTTTGGTGGGCTTGGCCTTCTCTCCACTCAATGGAAAGGGATTTTGCTTTATGTCAAAATGATTATCATAGCACTTACTAGTGATGAGGTCTAGAAAATCCTCCTAAAAAATTGTATTCAGTCTGGCTTTCTTGTGCACAAACCTTCTTAGAAGGGAATTAGCTTTGAAACCCTTTTGGTTATGAGGGAATCAGTCTAGATTTTGGGAATTTTCATGGCTAAGAGCATTTGGAGATCCTAGGAGGCAGTTAAGCCCTAGCTCCGCTGGTCTGGCTTTGGATTTTTTGATGGGCTCTTTCTTAATCATCAAAATGTGTGGTGGTCTGCTTTATTTACTAATGTTGGTCAACCCTTGGCCAAGCTTCTTTGGCTTAAGGCTCTCAAGTTTCACAAGAAGGGTATCCATACCCTTCAACACATATTTCATAGAAACACAATGCACATTTTTCCTTGGGAGGCTTTCTGTGCTCAATATGGTTTTCAAAACCATGAGTGTGAAACCTACAATGACCTAATGAATCCCATTCTAGCTATGATGCTTCATAAGGTGGGTATTTGTGCCACCAAGCCCTAGAAGTGGTACCCAGACACCCTATTCATAAATTACAAGTCTCAACTTGGTTAACAGTAGTTATCGTCGCATTTTCCTATGATTGACAGTTTGAACTAGAGATGGCATCTCCAGTCTTCAGTGTCTGTTGGGTGTAAAATATTTTCTACTATTTTATTTGCAAGTGTTGAGCCAAATCTCACCCACTTTTCTTGGTTTATTCTTTTCCAAGGCTTACTAGTGGGGTCTCGACTTGTCCACTTGGGGGTCCAAAACCCTCATTGCCCTTTTTATGGGCAGGTCGAGTCTTTTAAGCACCTCTTATAGTTTTATATTAGAGATCATTAACTATGGAATTTTGGATTGATGATTTCTTTCGATCGTTCAGGCGAGAGCCTTTTTCTTAGCATATGGTTTTTTTGGGCGATTCTCCCAAGCTTCCCACTAAGTATACCCAAAACACCTTCAGGGTGGAAATCCTCTCTAGTATTTGGAAAGATAGAAATTTCTACATATTTTCTCACTGCCAAATTGATAAATTTGTTTCTTCATATTCTAAAGTGATTATTTTCTCTAATGTCCTTTTGTAGATTCAAGTGCAATAAAATAAGGTTGTTCTTGAAGTTTCTCACCTTTAGGAGCTCTTGGACCACTGGGGCATTTCCCCTTGCATTGTTGTGTGTGTGCCTCCCTCGCCCACCTCTTCCTAGGGTTGGTCACCTTCATAGGGTCATCGGTGAAGTGGATCTACCATGGAATCTCACCCTCACTCTTAGGCTCCTCCTCAGCATGGCTCTCACCCTCCTTGGCGGTTGCCTTCTCCTCCTTCGTGGGCTGACTTGGAGTGGTCTTCTAGAGGGACAACAGGGGGTAGTGGTGGTGCTTCTAGGTGACTTGTTGGTAATGCTCCTAGTTGAAGTTCTGGTTGGATGGATACTACCAAATGGTTCCCATAGTTGGATTTATCAATCTCACATCATTGGGAGGATAAGGATAAAGAAAAAGATGATGACGGTTGGGCTCCTCCTAACGTCTCTCCAAAGCTCATTGATGTATGGGGGAAGAAATTAGATGACAAGGACCCTCCACCCTCTGTTGGAACTGCAATGGCCACTTGATGGCCTTTTATTTTATTATTTTTGTAATGTTTCTTTATTTCTGGGCTTGGCTCATGTGACTCTAGAATTTTGGGCTTTGCCCACATGACTCTCGGGGTGTGCTTTCTTACCAACCACCTTTTTTTTGTTGAGTATATATTTATATATTTAATTTTAATATAGATATATGCCTATTCATAAAAAAAGGTCTAATAACCACAATAAAATTGTCCAACTAGAATTAACAATGAAAAACATAATTCTCCATCAATAGATTTTGTGATGCTCAAAAGCTCTCAATTGTAACTCCAAAAATGTTTATGTTTCCACATCATTGGTGTTAGGAAACAAAAACATGGTGGGATATGTAATGTTATCCAATTAAATTTATAATCCTTTTTAATCACTCTAGAAGACAATTTCTACCCCTCAGATATTTGAGGATGAATACATGAAGTTTTGACAACTATATCAACATAGAGATCAAAGTATGGAATTGTATACTAGTGAATTCCATGACTACTCTTTGAACCCTTTTATGATGAAATGGTGAAACATATTTTACTTATGAAATATATCAAATTATTATATCCCTCATACACACAAAAATGAATTTTATTTCTATGAACTGGGAATATCAAATTAAAACCAAAGAAAAGATGAAACAATGTCTTTGTCTATGGAAGAATATGTCAGTATAAGAGAGTAATTCCTACTTATATCAACCATGGATAAGCCTCACCAATATAAGCCTCCTAAAACATTTACACTAATAATGGACAAAAGAAAGTAGCCACAAAGTACAAAATGATCTAATCACCATTACCATTTCTCTCATGACTTTGACTACTATGCACAAAACTCTCTCATATAAAAAAATAAAAATCCTTAGGAAAAAGAATAAATTAAATAGGAAGCATAATTTGTCCAAAATTATTACTCCATAAGACACTTCAAAACAATGAGAATGATATTTTTATATGAAATACAAGGTAAATGGTAAGTCTATAAATTTCATCATTAATAATAGTAGCTATTAAAATATAATCATGTAAAGCACCATATGTTTCCTTAGACTCTCCACCAATACACATCTAAATCCATACTCTTTGGGGTGGATTTAAAGTAGGGAAATGGGATTTAATTAAACTTCATTAAAACTCAGTTAATTATGTTGTTAAACTAATGTGAGATAGTAATGTGCAATATTAAACCCATTGATGCATGTGAAATATTTCTTAATAAGCCCTTTGTTCATGATCATGAGGGTTTTTTTACAATAAAGAAACCACAATATTAAAAAATCTACATTTAAGTAATGAGTACTTAAATTAATAGATGCTACCATAATCAATAATTACAATGGTAATAGCGAAACAATAACAATAATAATTTCACATACATATAATTGTATTCTTCTAATAATAGAGATACCTACACAACTAAACAACGATTCTCTCACAACACATAAATGTGTTCCCACTTCATCATAGAAAAAACTAAAAAATGTATTACACTAATACAAGGATTTATTTATTGATTTAATAGGCCTTCTCACATATTATATCATACTATAAAAAATATTTTGGTTCCCAGATCACCTTTTCCAAATAACTCCCTCTATCAGTTCTCTATTTGGGAGATTAATAAATTTTGACACCAAATTCAAGAAATGGTTGATCAAGGAAAGATCAGGCCCAAATTTGTGCACAACTTCTCCCCCCATAGTAGTTTGAATGTCCTAGCACCCAAAAATGATGGTATATGACAAATATTTATTGAATAATATGTTTAACATAAAATTTTGGTGAATGAGAAGTATCCCCTACCATAGTCAAATACCTCTTGTACCAACTTCATGGGGTGCACCATTTCAATAAATATGAAGTCAAAATATCATCAATTTGAGTACATGTAGAAAATATCTAAAAGAAAAAAATGAAAAAAAATTAAAGGTCTTTACTTGTGGGTAGTAATTTCATTCAACTTAACTAACACTTATACAACACAAGTATATACCTGATGAATGATTTTAACACTTTCACAAACATTTTCATTTTCATTTATTTAGATGACATCCTTTTTCTTAAACAAGATTTGGGAGGAGCACACACAACATTTATCTCAAGTTTTGGAAACTTTACATGACAAAATAAGATACAATTAAACCTTACTAAAAGAACTTTTGGTACCATAAATATCCAATAGATTGGTTATATAATTAACCACTCTAGCATTCACATTAATCTAGATTGAATATTGAGTAATCAAAGAGTAGGTTGTTCAAATCAACATTACAAAATTGTGAAAACAAATTAGACTTGTTAATTTTTATTATAGGTTCATCCTTAGCATCCCACATATTACTTAGCCCTTGAATTATATCATTCATTACAATGCAACATTACTTTAGACTCATACATAATAAAACACCTTTGATGAATTCAAATAGCTCCTCTATATTAGCACCAAATTTGGATTTTCTAGATATTAGTTTGTCTATTAAGGTAAAAAAATGTAATAGACTATACACTATGTATTATATTGTTTTAGCATAGTCACCCCATCACCTATCACTCTGAAACATTAATTAATAATATGAAAATTACCTAATTAATAATTTTATGCCACTATATATTATGTAAAGGCACTTTCATCCACATTAGTTATATGCTATTCAAATTATTGTATACATAGAAAAAGTTGTAAAATGTGTGACATATAAAATGGATGACTTGATTATGGCAGTTTCAATTTGTAATCAATCATAAGAATGGGTGTAACAAAAAGGTATTTGACCGCCTTAGATGACCACTAGTCCATGCACTCACAACATTGAAATCACATGGAAATATTTTTTGACTAGGAGACAATGTACTTAGCCAAAAAATATTTTGCAAAATAAATTGAATCAATCAAGAAAGGATTTCAAATGGGTGATTTCACATGTAAAATAATATTCTCTATTTATAATATTGTGCATCTCTACATTCCTTGAAGCACACATTCATAATTCTTGATTTAGGAAGTACATTATTCCCAAATGTTTGGGAATTTTTGGATCATCAAGATGTTTTCATTTGTATAACATCAGATATTTTAGTCTCACATATGCATAAATGTTTTTTCCAAATAAATTTTTGCATGTATTACAAAGCCTAAAAATAATAACTTATGATTTTATAGTTATATAGTAATACCTTTGTTCCCATGGGATAAAATCACTATGAATTCCCTTAGTTGTCTTCCAACCACAAAATATTGAAATGGGTTTGTGTTTAAAGTAATCAATAGGTTCTCAAGAATTATTATCACTTTCATTTGTAAGAAAATCAACATAGTATCAAAAAAGACATGCATCTTCTTTAACCATGTCTAAATTCAATTTAGGATTCCAACATCTATTGAATCTGATCATGTCCCAACATTTCTCAGTAATATCTAGCAAACTCTCTAGACCATGTTGGATACATAATTAGACATTAAAAAAATTACCTAAAAATATAGGGTAGAAAAATATAGTAAAATATATATTATTTCACTTCAATGACAATCATAATATAGTGTGTATCCATGCAAAATGGATTGCAAATTACCATATATCAAATATGGTTACAACATAGTTATACATAAATTTACAAGGCATAGTCCTTTCCAAACATGTCTTGTGTTTTAACCAACCACACCCCTTGACATCTCCCACCATGCATTTTCAACATCTAAATGCACAAGAATAAGAAGTGGAAAACCCACATTGATTCATTCAATTCTTCTAATAAATTTGTAAATAGGTCCAAAAAAATCTCTATTTTCAATACTACTAACTTAAAGAGCACCATGACACCAATCATGTGTATCACACCTTTCAAGGAATAAAAAAAGTCCATCTATGCCTATAGAAAGTGATTTTATAGCCCTTATTGTAGTATAAAGCTATTTTTTTTTGGTCCTTACAATATTTTATGAGAATTGGACATTATTATCTATTGGAAACACAAGGGCAGAAAACTGAGAGGGGGGGATGAATCAGTTGTCACAAAAATTATACTTATTAAACTTATTCTTAGATTTGATAAATAAACATGAAAGCATAAACCATCACCACATCAAAAACACACATAACACCAAGATTTTTGCGTCAAAACCCTGTTAGGGGAAAAAACATGGTGGAGGTTAATCCACAAGATTATACTCTGTTAAAAGTATTACAAATGGGGAATGCACATGTATTCAGGCACACTGCCTACAAATCACCGCTCAAATACAAAAGGCTTACTGTACAAAGGAAGACACGTTGTCTTACAGTCACATTCGGATTACACCTAAAGATTTGAACTGAGAAAATACCATCTGCTAATGCCTGATTATAGTTCTAGTTAAGCACATGAACACTTCCTTCTGCTCACTCTTCTTCACACTTTACTTCTGCCTTCAAAAGATTAGAACATTATTCGCACATAGCACTCACACATCTTGCTCTCCACTTCACACCATGGATCAAATGGTATAAACAATCGATCATATATATCCATAACTAAGGATAACATCAACTACATGTCGGCCCAACAAAATATGAAATGTCTAGAAATTGTTGGCCCAAATTAATAAACAATTTATCAATGTGAATCAAATAATGTTAGTCAAAACATAGCAAGGACCCAAAACAACATGTCTTGAACATGAAACACCTTAAAAATTAGCCTCGAAGATCCACAACATGCTACAATCACCTTGTCGGCAATGATCATGAAAAACATGAACTCTCAGAATAAAATCACCAATCGTGAGCACAATAATCGATGTGAACCAACAACATAGATATAGCACAATCTAGAAACATCCAAAAGAATCATGAATCACCATAGAAGCATCCACAACAACTCAGATTACTAGAATCACATCATCTTCTTTTAGGAACACCAACTACAACAAAAAAACAACTGTCAAAACACCAATACTCATAACTTGATCTAATCTTCATGTGAACCTTTGAAACTTTAGGTGGATAAACTAGATATAATTTTTAACAAACCCTTTAATTCGCAACTCCTTATCCTCAATATACTAAGCTAGCCATCATATTGAACTTCACTGCATCATTGACAACCTGCAAATTATTTTATTACAATTTTCTCAATATCCTTGACATATACAACCTTAAAGACATTAATGCCAATAGTGTTGACATCAATGAAAACCGCATATCAGCAATATCCAACAATATCCAACAATCTTCCCCTTTGGCATTGATGGCAATGCATGATGTGAAAAACACCATCAATGATACTTTCTCCTAACACTTTCTCCCCCTTAGGTTCTGACTCTTTTCTCCTTAACTCTTTCACATATTTTCACATGACTCTTATCCCCCTTTGACATCAATGAAAAAGGTACATATTATCTTTCTCCACACAAGCTCTGAACCACATATCTGAACATCTGACTACTCCCCTTGAGTAGCAACCACCACAACATCAATCTAGATCACAGGATATGACTATGAAATGCACAAACTAATGCAAGTCATTGCATCTTAATTTTGATTGGGACGGGTAATCATCCCTAGCTTCCCTCTGAGATACTCAAAAGTATCCTTAGGTAAGGGCTTGGTAAATATATCTACAATATGTTCCTTAGTAGGCACATACTCCAATCTGACTTCCTTTTCACTCACCTTCTCTCTCAGAAAGTGAAGCTTGATAGGTATATGCTTGGTTTTTTAATGCAGCACCGAATTCTTAGAAATATTAATTGCACTTGAATTATCATATAATATAGCAATAGGTTCATCATACAAAACTCTAATATCTTTCAACATCCGCTTCATCCACAATACTTGAGTAAAATTGTTAGCAACAACAATGTATTCTGCCTCTACAGTAGATAAAGAAATGGCATTCTGCTTCTTACTTAACCATGAAATCAACTTCTTTCCCAAGAAAAATGCACCACCACTAGTACTCTTTATGTCATCCACATCTCCTGCCCAACCAGCATCAATAAAAGCACTCAAAGTAAGGTCATCTTCTTTAGGATACCATAGGCCAAAATTAACTATCCCCTTCAAGTACCTAAAAATCCTCTTCATAGCTGTCACATGAGATTCCTTAGGATCAGCTTGAAATCTTGCAACAATCCATACGACATTCATGATATCAAGTCTAGTTTGAGTCAAATAGAGCAATCCACCAATCATGGATCTGTATCTAGTCTGATTTGTTTTAGGAGAGTCATCATCTTGTGTCAACTTACATTTGGTCACCATAGGTGTACCAACTAGCTTTGAATTTTCCATACCAAACTTCTTTAGCAATTCTTCCACATACTTGGATTCAGATATAAAGATACCTTTATCTAGCTAAGAAATTTGCAATCCCAAAAATAATTTCATTTCTCTAATCATAAACATCTCAAACTCACTCTGCATCTCATTAGCAAACTTCATGCACAAACTATCATCTCCTCCAAAAATGATATCATCAACAAAGACTTCAACAATCAAATCTTTATCATGATCAATCTTGAAATACAAATTACTATCAGTAGTACCTTTAGTAAAACCAAGCTTCAACAAATACTTGTCTAATCTGGCATACCAAGCTCTCGAGGCTTGCTTAAGTCCATACAAATATTTCTTCAATCGACAAACCACATATCCCTAATTAGTTAATTGAAATCCATCAGGTTGCTCAATATACACTTCTTCATCCAGTTTGCCATTTAGAAATGTTGACTTGACATCCATCTAATAAAACTTGAAATTTTTGTAAGAAGCATAAGCAAGAAATAGTCTCACAGCTTCAATCCTAGCAACAAGAGAAAAAGTTTCTTCAAATTCAATTCCTTCCATCAGAGAATATCCTTTACACACCAGTCTTGCTTTGTTTCTAACAACTTCACCTTGCTCATTTGATTTGTTTCGAAAGACCCATTTAGTTTCAATTACATTTTTTTCCTTAGGTCTAGGAACAAGAACCCATGTATCATTCTTCTCAATTTGTGGTAAGGGTATGTGCAGGATCATCATGGAAAAAACAGTCCCTTAAGTCACAAAAAAATCAAAAAAATTAGAGCTCGGCAACTTGACATAAAAATTTGAATAAGTTATCTTTATTATTTCAAAAATATGTAACAATATAATTTGTATCAAATTGAATGTAGTTTCTAAATTACTAGGTTTATTTCAAAAAAATGAAATCTATTTGGTGAAATTTTGAAATTTTAATATAGTAGTACTTTAATTTCAGGGAAAAAATAAGAAGTAGGTGTCTATCTGACCACCCTAACCACATTAAAATGATAATATTTTAGATATAAGTAGAGGACTCATGTCTTGATGTGATGCATATTTTTTTGTAATTTTTTTCAAGGTAAATAATTAATTATAATTTTTTTATGACAAATTTTAAAAAATATTAAGACTCGTATGTCTGACCACCTTAACTTGGTCAAAACTTCATGAAATTTATTTTTTTCTTTTTTAATATTATAGTATGTGAAGCATAGAATGTGATGCATGTTTCGGATTCAAAAAATATGATATGGTTTGAAAGCTATAAATGTTTTTCAATCAGCCTAAAAATCAGGACTTTAGTCGTAATTCAATAGAAAATGAATAATAATTATTTATTAAATT
This sequence comes from Sequoiadendron giganteum, assembly GCA_007115665.2. Lineage (NCBI taxonomy): Eukaryota > Viridiplantae > Streptophyta > Pinopsida > Cupressales > Cupressaceae > Sequoiadendron > Sequoiadendron giganteum. The sequence goes on from CM021100.1 coordinate 17,237,461, forward strand.
CAAAGTAAAGCATAATTTATATTGGTGGAAAGTTGAGAATCTCCTTTAAAAACCCTTTTCATTTCATTAATTTTGGGTAAAAAAAAATTGTCAGCCACATACCCATCATATTGCCACTTTTTGGCCCTTCATGATCCTACACATACCCATAATTCTTCTTTCATTGATTCCACCCAATGTTCATCTTTGTATCTTCATTGACATTATTAGGCTGAATATTTGAGATCAAATAATATTATTCTATAATTCTTCTCCTCGTTTGAACACCTTTGTTCTTATCACCTATAATCTGATCTTCTAAATTATTTAGTCTTACATTCCTTGGAATCTTAGGCTATTCTTGAACTTCGGGCTCTTGTGATCTTACTTCTGCACTTTCACTAGTTTCTTCCTCTTGATTTTTTTGATTTAGAGTCTGATCTTTCTTTCCTTAAATATTTGTATTATTATTTTGATCATTTGAATCATATCTGTAGGTTCTGTATGGTCCAAATGTGTATTCATCAACCTTTACATTATCGATTTCAATTACTTTCCTTAATCTCTTATTGTAGCACCGGTAGGCTTTACTTTTAGTAGAATAACCAAGAAAGATTCCTTTATCACTTCTAGCATCAAACTTTCCCATATCTTCATCTCTTTTGATATAGCATGTATTCCCAAAAATTTTGAAGTATCTAACAGTAGGCTTATGACCAAACCATAGCTCATAATAAGTCTTACCAATTTCACCTTTGACATGTACCCGATTGAGACTATAAATGACAGTACTCATAGCTTCTCTCTAGTAGATATGAGGAACATTTCCTTCCAGCATCATAGTCTTAGCAACTTCTTGAATTCTCCTGTTCTTCCTTTCCACAACTCCATTTTGCTAAGGGGTCTGCGGGGTAGATAATTGTCTCTTTATCTCATGCTCTTCATAGAAAGAATTTTAACTCATTGGAAGTGAATTCACCACCTCTATCTGATCTCAGAAATTTAATCTTCAGACCTATCTCTATCTCAACCATAGCCTAATTTCTCTAGAGCTTTAGATTTTTCCCTTAAGAAAGTAACCCACATTAATCTAGAATAGTCATCAATAAGTAACATGAAATACTTGTCTCCTTGTAGACTTCTGACTCTAGAAGGACCACACAAGTCAGTATGCACAAGCTCCAACACTTCATTTGAACAATGTTGTTTGGTTCGGAATGAAACTCTAGTTTTCTTCTCTAACTGACATTCCTTGCATATAGTATTAGTAGGTTTTATTAACTTAGGAAGATCTCTCATTGCCTGAGTAGAACTTATCTTGATAATATTTTCAAATTTTACATGACACAATCTCGTATGCCACAACCAACTTTCATCAACTTGAGCAATCAAACAAATTTTACTAGTAGTACTTAGGTGAAAGATATTACCTTTTATTTTTGTACCAAATGTAATCACATTTCTAGAACTCCCCAATATTCTACACTTTCCATCCTTGAATTGAATATTATATCCCTTTCCAACCATCTATCCAACACTTAAGAGATTATGCTTCAAACCTTTCACATATAGAACATCATCAATAGTATGCTTTCCATTAAAAGAAATGGATCCTATGCCACAAATTACACCAAATTTATCATCACCAAATCTTACAACACCACCATCATACTTTTCCAGGCTCACAAATTTACTTTTATCACCTGCCATGTGATAAGAGCATCCACTGTCAATCACCCATTAAAAGAAATGGATCCTATGCCACAAATTACACCAAATTTATCATCACCAAATCTTACAACACCACCATCATACTTTTGCAGGCTCACAAATTTACTTTTATCACCTGCCATGTGATAAGAGCATCCACTGTCAATCACCCATTAAAAGAAATGGATCCTATGCCACAAATTACACCAAATTTATCATCACCAAATCTTACAACACCACCATCATACTTTTCCAGGCTCACAAATTTACTTTTATCACCTGCCATGTGATAAGAGCATCCACTGTCAATCACCCATTCATCTTTTTCTTCAACTTTGGTAGCAAGTGCTTTCTCCTCATTCATGCAACTAGTAGAATTAGTAGGTATAGGATTATTTTCCTTGATAGCAATAAATACCCATTCATCCTCACTTACATTTCCTTTATTAGATTCATCATTTGTCACATCTTCATCAACAGCAAAATAACACTTTCTTTGGAATCTAGGCTTGTTAGATCTTGGCTTAGGAACTCTTTCAGGACACCTTGAGGCAAAATGACCTATCTTATTGCAAGAAAAACATTTCAGAGGAAATTTCCCTTTATACTTACCTTCTCCTTTGGATACCCTCTTGACAAGAAGTGCTTTAAGCTCATCTAATTTTCTCCCTTCTTCTTCAATCTCTCTCATTTCCTGCTCATACTTGGACATTTTTCTAGAAGAACTTTCTCCTGGATCATATCTCTGCTTATCTTTTCTAGAGATAGTAGCTTTGAATGTAGATTCTATCTTAGGAAGATATTCACCAAACTCAATTAACTCAAAAGCAACAAGCTTAACCAATCAACATTTCTCTGGTTACATTTGTCACAATTCAGATCTCCTCAATAGCAACAACTTTGTGTTTGTATGTAATAGGCAAGGATCTAAGCACTTTAGCAACAATCTTTGATTCTTCCAATGTTCCACCAACATATCTGATACTACACACAAGTTCATTCACTCTTTGCATAAAAGAGGTGATGTTCTTATCTTCACCCATTCTCAATGTTTCATATTTCCCTTTCAGGCTCTGCAACTTAGAAATCTTCACATGGTTATCACCTTCATGCAAAGTTTCCAACTTTTTCCAGATCTCATAATTAATCTTTAGCTCCATTACATTTGTCATTTCAGAATCAGTCAGAGCACCCAACAGTGCTTCCTTAGCCCTGATATTGTACTTAGCTTTCTTAATCTCACCTGTAGTAGAAGGACCATTCTGTGGGATGATATATCTATTATTTGTAATCATTTAGTAAGGTTCACCAATACATCTCAAATGACACTCCATTCGAGTCTTCCATAGAGAATAATTTGTTCCATCAAATCTCAGACTATCCTTCTTATATGTCTCCATCCCAGATCACCTCAAGCGATCAATCTTCTCCAGAGGAATCTTCTTTGATACCAATTGTTGGCAACACAAGGGTAGACAATTGAGAGGGGGGGGGGTGAATTAGTTGTCACAAAAATTATACTTATTAAAATTATTCTCATATCTGATAAATAAACATGAAAGCATAAACCATCACCACATCAAAAAAAAATAACATTAATATTTTTGCATGGAAACCCCGTTAGGGGAAAAACTACGGTGGAGGTTAATCCACAAGATTATTCTCTATTAAAAATATTACAAATGGGGAATGCACATGCATTCAGGCATACTACCTAGAGTTCACTACTCAAATACAAAAGGCTTACTACCCAAAGGAATACAACCTATCTTACAGTCACATTCAAATTACACCTGAAGATTTGAACTGATAAAATAACATCCACTAATGCTTGATTATAGTTCTATTTAAGCACATGAACACTTCCTTTTGCTCACTCTTCTTCACAGTTTACTTTTCCTTCAAAAGATTAGAACATTATTCGCACATAACACTCACACATCTCACTCTCCACTTCACACCATGCATCAAATGGTATTTAAACAATTGATAATATATATCTGCAACTAAGGATAACATCAACTACATGTCAACCCAACAAAATATGAAATATGTACAAACTGTCGACCCAAATTAATAAACAATTTATCAATTTGAATCAAATAATGTCAGTCAAAACATAAAAAGGACCCAAAACAACATGTCTCGAACAAGAAACGCCTTAAAAAATTAGTCTCGAAGATCCACAACATGCTACAATTACCCTGTTGGCCATAATCATGAAAAATGTGAACTCTCAAAAGAAAATCACAAATTGCGAGGACAACAATCAATGCAAACCAACAACACAGATAGATCATGATCTAGAAACATCCACAAGCATCATGAATCACCACACAAGCATCTGCAACAACTCAGATTACTAGAATCACATCATCTTCTTTCAGGAACACTAGCTACAACAATAAAACAACCATCGAAACACTGATACTCATAACTTGATCAAATATTCATGCGAACCTCTAAAACTTCAGGTGGATAAACTAGATATACTTGTCAACAAACTCTTTAATTCACAAGTCCTTATCCTCAATATACTGAGCTAGCCATCATATTAAACTTCACTACATCACTGACAACCTACAACTTATTTCATTACAATTTTCTCAATATCCTCGACATATACAACATTAAAGACATTGATTCCAATAGTGTTGACATCAATGACAACCACATATCAACAATATCCAACAATCTCCAATATTATCAACATTCCATAGTGTTTGGGTTTACATCACATCTTCAACATGAAGCTACCCAAACCATGTTTTCCTCCACTTCTATAGACAATACAATATCATCATTCTTGGACCTAGAGCCTTCTCATGTTAATCCAATTGTAAATGAATCCATCCTAAACATCACCATAATTCATACCTATATAGGATCTCATAAAAAAAATTCACAATCAAGAATAAACGGTGTGCTAATCAAGCTAAGTGTTATAATCTAGAGAAAACCAAGCCCAATTTCCTTCACTTATCTCTAGTATATTAGATACCAATATTTCTCAATAAGGATAAAATGGTCCAAGTATAGTTGCATATTTAGCCTTGGACATAATTTACATGCATTCTTCATTCAATGCACACCACTCAATTCCTTCATAGATTTTCAAATAATTGATACTTCATAACTCCATGAATAATTTCAAGCATGGTTCTCACACACCTTTTTATATCTAACAGTTATCATGCATATTTTCTTTACACTAAATAGCTATATTGCATGGTCCTACACATAGGTGAACATACTTCTACCATGTTGAAATTAGATTGGTACCATATGCATTTGGTAAATGAAACACGTATGCCAACATAGAAATCACACCATAAATGTATGCCATTTTTTAGCATATTATTAATGGTTTATTGATAGCTACCTATATATTTTATCTTGTACTAAGTATAGATAGAAAATAACTTAGCTCATTAATCTACTACACATAGGTCATAATATTGTATATTTCTCTTCAACCTTATTCAAATCCTCCACTCTTTTGAAATATGTATTTTTCTAATCTAAAGTTTTCATTTCTATATTTTAAAAATTAAGTTGCTTTCAAATTTTATCATCCAATCTACTTGGGTATCAAATTAATATTCACTATCACTAATTCAAACAAGATGGGAGACTACAAGATAGGGGCTCATGGAAAAATGAAGTGATTTTAGTTGAGAGGGAAGGCAAGGCACTAATCAACTCTATGAAGGAGGAGAAAGCAAATACATGAGAGAAAAATACCTCCACGTAAAATAGATACTCATCTATAACATAAAATATATAATAATATCAAGAATGGATGAATCCAATGTAGAAAAATATGAAAACATATCAAAATATACAAGGTATGTAACTAGTTATGGTAGAGATAAAGTTGAAGGAAAATATATGATGTGAAATGTATTAATTAAGCATAAACTAAGGGTGGGTGGAAGGGAAAAATGAAAGATCAGGCAATGCAATCCCAAACCCTTCTAAAGGTTGAAGACACCAGATAACCATGCAATATGCTCCTTAGATTACTAAGCAATTTTGATGTAACACATTTTTCTTTGTACAAATTTGTAGATGTGCTCAATAGATTCCTTGATAATTCCTAGATGATTTAGATAAATTAGGGTTAGTCCTTAAATACACCACCCCAATTAATGTGTACTTTAACCAACTCATAACAACTAGTAAGGGAGAAACATGGATCCCATTTATTATAAAATCAAAATTTGAATTTTGGAATTCACACATGACAACTAATTTTGGATCAATTTTATACAAGTAGATATAAACTAGGTCGCAAATGAAAGTTATAATAAGCAAATATAGACTCTTAAAGATTAAAATAAAATTATTTACTAACTTTCACACATAACTACACCATATTATATATTAACCAATACATAAGATCTACCTAATTATCATAAACCCAAAACATTAAAAAACCATGGTAAAATAACACAATTTTAGCATTTAAATTTAAAAATAAGTTTAGACTACATTAAGTTATAATCTTAGATTGAAAATACACCAACCTCAAGCTGCACTAGAAAATGTGATGATTAGGCCGTAATTGAACCTCTAAATATCATCATAACAATAGCAAATGCCATCACATCAGGAATATGATGCGCGAATTACAAACATCACCATCAAACGTCGATTATGTACACAAATCTTTCGAACATAAACCAGCCGCCGAAAATAAAATATTTCTGACGACGTCCGAGTACGTTAAAGTGTGCATAACTCCCGTATTCTCTAGAAGCGCTTATAATTCTTTTTTAAAACAGCTATAAATTAAATTAGAATCTAATCACAATATTTAAAAGAGAAGAAAAGCAATTGGATTATGTAGATATTAAGATTCAGTCCACAAATGTGGATGAAAATTATAACTAAAAATATATCATCATTCTCAACAAATTAAACTACAAATTACATATAAATATTAGATAAATATTCTTCTACATTATCATGTATGAATAATATACAGCCGCCGACAACAGAAGGCCATCAACAAAATTTGAATTGACAGTGATAGTGAGTTGAAAGTATGGGCCTCTTTACAATCACTTTTCAAAAGCAGTCACGGAAGTTATCCACAAGATTTTTCTTTTTCAAATTTGATGCAGAAGCGATTGGATAACACACCCACTCTTTGTCTCTTTCACTCCACAATCATTATTTACTTTTCATCTAACACCATCATACCAAGATAGAAACAGCACTGCAGTACAAACAAAAGGTGAATCACCCCTTCCTACTGCATTCAAGGGAAAAATAACATACCTATCAGATTTTCACAGTCTACAATGTTGAATTTTTCAAAAGTTTTTGGATTTGATTATGAAAACATTTTTTCATCGATAGTTTAGATTATATATTATGATTTACCATCAGATTATGGAAAGTTAGTGAAGAGAAATAAAATGTTCTGAATCCATACATTCTGACATTCAGATGATATATCATAGAACATGATCTAAAATATTGATGAATACATTATGATCTATCATCAGATTATAAAAAGTTAGTGAAGAGAATAAAATGCTCTAACTACATACTTTCTGACATTCAGATGATAAATCACAGAACATGATCTAAAACACTGATGAAAATGTATATACAATCTATAAACTTCTAAAAAAAGAATTCAACATACCTTTAAATATAACATTGTGCTTTTTCAGGTTGTCAATATACTTAGTGATCCATCTTTGAAAATATGCATTGTAAGGTGTATCATTTAAGAGATTGTGAAAGGATAAACATTCAAATACTTTTACAACTCATAAGTATAGAGACACAAATCATCCAAAAGATTGAAGCGCCAAATCCATTCTTTAAATTTCCACACCCAAAATCATATACTGAAATTTCCACGCATTAAATCGGACTAAAATTACTAAAATCTTGAACTTCAAGTTATCCTTTCTTTTCTCTCAAGCGAGAAGACGCTGGTTCAGACTTGCCTACGAAACGGCGCTCATCACTAAAAACAAACATAAAGCTGCCATTGCGCCGACAAAAGAAGCTGCGAATCCAGCCGAAGCAAGGACGAAGTTCTCAAGTATGTGTCGAAATAGAAAAAAGAAAAAATAACATACGGAACCCTCTGCGCTAATCACATAACCAAATCTACCAAAACCTTTTCATTTAAAATCATTACCTACAGACCAATAGAACATATCACCCACATTCTAAAGGTGGAAGACCCATTTGGAGGCGTTCAGAGCCACAATGCGCCGGCTTCTTTCAAGAGAGGCACGAGACAGCCGCTAATGTGACAAGTCATTAGCTGTTCTAAGCCCCCCACGAGCTTTCCGCCTATGAAGACAGCAGGGACAGATTGGGCAGTACCCAACAGTCTAAGCAGAGCCTTATCTATCTCCTCACCTCCATGTTGCTGGTCCAGCTCGTACACAGTAGGACTCACGCCCAGCTCCAACAGTAGCCTCTTCGCAACGTGGCACATACAGCACGAGCTTATGCTGAACATAGCCACTGCGCTCTCAGAGGCCAAGCGTTCGATTCTCTCCAGCGCCGAACAGCCTCTCGATTGACCTCCCAGCTGAAGCGATGCTCTGTCGTAAAAATTCTCTTCAGAACAGTCGTTATAAGCATGGGTCTTGTAATGCTCCATATTATTGTTTCTCTCTTGGATAGAATGCAGTGGAAGTAGGCAAGGCGTGAGAGGTGAGTAAATAGGGTGGCACACGAGAGTGTGAAGAAATAGGACGGCGCACGAGAGAGCTGTGCAGAGACGGAGAAAGAAAGTGGAATGATAATGATAATGAGATGAAGAGGAGTGGGGGAGTAAGGGTTAATATATACACGCCGAGGTTTGTCATCTAGTGCTATGCTCGTCCCAAGGGCCAGCTCTATTCTATACCACGTCTTTCCACGTGTCTTACCAGCGTCGTTCATTTTTGCTCAGTCTCTCGTAAATAGAATTTCCAAAAAAAAACGAAATTATTTATATATATATGGAACAAAGCCACAAAGCCACAAGAGCAGTTGAAGAATATTGCTATACATTCAATAAATCAATCATAAACGCAATATAAGGTGAACAATATTACATATTACATAGATCAATAAACCAATCAGTAAAAACAAGAAAAGAAAAATCAAGATTACATAAACTATATGACTTTTTTACAATAGATCAAGATTACATGAATTGTATGACATTTTCACAATGACTAAGCTTATTGTCAAACCCCGCCATCCAAGGCCCTAACCCTACCTTTGGGGGGTGGGAGGATATAGGAGGCTCGCCAAAGGTCGGTGGGGTCTGGCTTAGGATAGTGGGGATAGGGTGGACCCCACCGACTAGCACTTCGCTATAGACCTATTCCCCTGAAAGAATATAGGTTGGTGGGGTTGGGACCAACCTATATGCCTTACCCCATCGTCTAGGGCAAACTTCATAATTTGTTCTTTAATCTGTTGTAGTTGTTGTTTGACCTTCTCATTCTTCTTGCAAGGCCTTGGATTGTGAGAAAAAATTGTAAATGTTATTTAAAAAAATGAATAAATTTATTTTTTATTTATAGTTTGTGTTTTGAGTATATAAATCAAAATTTAATAATCTTAAAATAATAAAAAATTTAGTTTATCTTATAGATATATTGGGAATTGGTCAATAGTGACATGGTGTGAAGGTTAAGTTGTTGTATTATTATTCTTGTTATCAAGATTCAAATCTAATTGGGGTGTAATTGTTGAGAATTTATATTAGGAAATGAGCTTCCCCTTGTGACCTTACCGGTTCATAGTTCCGGATCAAAAGTGTTTACTCCTCTTAATAAAAAAGTTATATTAAGAATTGAATTAGTGTTTTATATAGTGTAATTGTGAATGCTATTGATATAAATTTTTTTTAGATGTTTATTTTGAATCATTTTCTTACATATAAGAACAATAGATGTTTCAATAGATCTCTTTGTGTATTTTATATAGTCTTTTAATATATATGTGCTAATTAAAAATTATTTTTTATTATTAAAAAGTAAAATAATTTTCACATATAATTTTATTTTAAAACATATAATTATTTAATTAAAAAAAATGTTTTTTTTGTTATTTAAAATTTTTAAATAATGTTAAATAATAATTTTAAAATTTATTATATATTATTCTATTAAATTTTAATTATGTTGAGTAGTATATCATTCTATTAACAATAGTTATATTGACAATATAAATTATAGAAAAATGGTATAAATGTATTTGTAATTAGTAACATAGATATATATCTTTAAAACTATTTATTTGAAATTTATTTTATTTTATTTTAGAATTATTTTGTTTATTATATGAAGATATATTTTTATTTATTTTTCATTAAAAATTGTTTTTTTGATTTTTATGTAAATTTTATTTTTATTTTTGAAAAAATATCATTAATTTTAATTTTAAAAGTTTAATTTTATAATTAGAAGCATCTATTTGCATAATAATTGAAAGTTCCTAAATATAATGTTAATATAAAAGATAAAATATATCTTGTGAATTTTTTAAAATAATTTATGAATTAAAAATTCATTGGATTTTAAAATGAATAAAACTTCTAATTTAAAGATAAATTTATTTAATAAAACCTAATAGAAAAAATTAATTAAATTTTAAAAATTAAAGTTATATTAATTATGATTTTAAAATATTAAAATATATTATTTAATTAAAAAATAATTATTATTTTTAATATAAATAAAATACTAGTATGAAAAAATCAATGAAAGTTTTTATAATCATTTTAATATTTAAATGTAAATTGTAACCTCTCAATATTTGATATTAGGTGTTTTTATAAAGTATATTAATTATTAATACTATAAAAAAGTTGTAGAATGTAATAATAAAATATATTATTATTATTAATCTATGTTTTTTTATTTCATTAAAATTTATTAAAAATAGGTTCAATAATGCAGTGATACAATTGGAATGATTTCAAGGTATACGACCTTGTTGATGAGATTAGAACTCCAGAGAAAGTTGGTTCTTTTATAAACTTTGATGCAATGTGTTGATCCAACTCAACATTGAGTAAACTAAATTCTAACCCTAATCTAGAAAATCACATGGGAAAAGGAGAAGGATTGTAGAAAAGGAAAAGAGGTGATGCCCCAATATTTAAGTGAGTTTCCTCCTTGCCCATATAACAACACAAAGAATCATCAAAACCACCTAAACTCACATAGATTTCATTTAACAACCCTCGTAGATGAATATGGAGGTAAGGGATTCAATAATCACTGGGAGGGAAGAGGGTATCCACAAATAGTTCATGCAAATCATTAGTACACAACATACAAATCCAAAAAATTAAAATCATTTGCATATGAAGATAAGAAAAATTACACAACATACATGAACTGAGAAGTGAAAACAAGGTAATTTTTTTATTTAGAGGAATTGAGCCTATTTATAATAGCACAAGTATAAGAGAAGAACCAATATTATTTTCCTCTAGTAGAAACTGAGAAGGAACCTCCTTGTAAAATTTAAAATAAAACTCTACATACCATTCTACAACTTTCCCAGAAGAGGAAACATGTAGACTTGCACTAGGACCTAGAAAAAAATAATCTTTTGTCATTGTAGGTAGTGGTCATGTCTTCTTGCCAAATTTTTATCATATTTTAAACCTAAATCTACCATGAATCATGTGTTTCACATTCCCAAAGAGTATGTGAAGCCATCTCTCTTCTGAATGCATCAACTATCTAGCATTAATTTTACTTAGAAAGGGAGGGGCATTTTTGTAGGTGAGTAGATCATGTAAGGAGGTAGGTGAGTTAATGCACTCAGTGCCACCATGTTTGGAACTCAAAACCTTTTGAAATTGCACTTGAAATATTATATGAGTGTCAAAATTCTTATCATGAGCTCATATTTGTGTGTCCACCCTAACATTAAAATTCATGAACCCTTGACAAAGTAAAAGTAGAGTAGTCAGAGTATCAGGACATCACTTACCCATAGAACCATCAAACATGGGAGAGAAGCATGAAAACCTTCGATGTCTTTCAATAAATAGGTTTAACACTCATGTTTTTTCAAACTATCAAGCCACCTGGGCTCCTTTAATTTTCATACCAATTAGGCCAAGGATGTGGGAACATCTGTCTCTAATATCTCAACAACACATATACATCATACATCAAGACTATGTCAAAAAAATTACCATGGGGAGAAAGATATTTGGTGATGAGGGATGAGAAAAACCAAAAATCCAACTTTGAGAAAAATGATGAAGGAATAAAAAAAGTTTAAGACTTGTGGGGATGGATAGAAGGAGATGTCAAAATGGAGATAACAAAATTTTAGGGAATCAAATTTTTGAGGAAGGCATGAATGAGATGACAAGTTTGAAAGGGGTGGATGGATGAGCAAGTCTGAAAATAAAAAAGACAAAGATAAAATTTTGAGGATTGGGGAAGGAAAGGATAATAGGAGGGTAAGAGAAAGCCTAAGACTCTAAAATTGATAAATACTTAGGTGAATTTCAAGGACTTCGGGGGATTTTTGGATAGTTGGGGGAAGCATGAATAGAATGGAAATTTCAACACAAATGGAGGAATGAAGAACTCAAAAGTCTAATAGGGATGGAGAAATGGAGAAATTCAAAATTTTGACAGGAATGGAGGAATGAAGAACTCTGAAAGCTTCAAAGATGCTAGGCACTTATGCCTTTTAGAATAATTTTGAGCTTCAATGGTTGGAAAATCTAAGGAATGGTATAAAGTAAAGTTAAACTTTGATAGTCTAAATGGTTGACAAACAACACTTAGGAAATGTAATGTTTTAGAATTTGGGGATCAAGGAGGGCCTAATGAATGATATGATTGTAAGGGAAACCATGACACTTTGAGAGGTTGAAAAATTCAAGACTTAGGAAACTCTTAGGTTTGGGACTTTAGTGATGGGTGGTGTCAAATGAAGGATCGTGTGAGTGCAAGGGAAAAAATGATAGTCTAATATGATGAAAAAATTGAAAGTTAGGAAACTTTCACAAGGCTTTTGGGCTAGGGTTTAAGAGCGATAAGAAAGAAATGCAAAGAAGAAAAACCTTGAAACTATGAAACTCCAAAAAAATAAAACAACCTTGATTTTTAAAATATTAGAGTGGTGAGTTGGGATCAAAAAGGAAGGTATGCAAGAATGAACAACCTCAAAACTTTGAAATCCCAAAAAACATAACACTTGGCTAGTTTTGGTTTTTTGAACTATGTATTTGACTAAAGTGTGATAGGGGGCATTAGTACAACAATCAAAGGTACAAATTCATATCAAGATGGCCTATTTAGATTTCTCAAATAAGTTATCACCAATGGTAAATAAATGTGGGGCATGAAATGACAAAATTTTGGTGATGTCTTGGGGGTGTTTTCTTGCTAAAAAATATGATCCAACAACCTTATTAGTCTATTGGGCATGGAGTCACATGGACCTTACATCATTAAAAAGTGCCTCAAAACACAAAAACCCTTTAAAAAATGTGTAAAATGCACTTGGAGGAAAAACAGATAAAATTATACATTCTCCTAATGATACTATAAAAACAACACTTGTCTGAAAGAAATAACTGAGATTGTGTTTGTAAAATAAAGGTAAAAGGTATACATTCAATTTTTCTAAGTTATGGGTATGTGCAGGATCATGATGGGCCAAAAAGTGGCGATATGTAAGTGATATGATGGTCCATGTGGCTGATGACGTTTTTTTACCCAAAATTGATGAAACAAAAAGAGTTTTTAAAGGAGATTATCGGCTTTCCACTAATATAAATTATGCTTTAATTTGAATTTAATAAATTATTATTATCCATTTTCTATTTGAATTATGACTAAAGTCTTGATTGATAGGCTAATTGGAAAAAATCTATAGCTTTCAAAAGGTATCACATTTTTTGAATCCGAAACATGAGTCACATTCTATGCTTCACATACTATAGGATTAAAAAAAACAAAATTGAATTTCATGAAGTTTTGACAAAGTTAAGGTCGTTAGACATACGAGTTTTTATATTTTTTAAAAGTTGTAATAAAAAAATCATAATTAATTATTTACTAGGAAAAAAATTACAAAAAAATATTCATCACATTGGGGCATGAGTCCTCTAATTATATCTAAAATATTATCATTTTATTTTGGTTAGGGTGGTCAGACAAACACCTACTTATTTTTTCCCTGAAATTTAAGTACTACTACATTGAAATTTCAAATTTTCACCAAATATTTTATTTATAAAAAAAAATAAACCTAGTAGTTTAGAAACTATGTTCAATTTTCTACAGATTCTATTCTTACATATTTTTGACATAATATAGATAACTTATTCAAATTTTTACGTCAAGTTGCCTAACTCTAACTTTTTTGAATTTTATCGCCACTCAAGGGTCTATTTTTTCCATAATGATCCTGCACATACCTTTATATCATATGTACAAAAGTATTATCAAATAGATTGCATCCCATTATTCAAATGTATACAAGAGAAGAGAGTGAAAAAAGTTTTGCATAAATGCTTCCTTTCAATTTTCATTGATAATTACAAATGTATGGTGTCCCACACAAACTGTGGGAATAACTATTTCAACATGTAGTATAAGATATAAACTATACATTTGAAGAAGTGTAAAAGAAGGAGCATATGAAAAGAGTAGAGATTTGTCATTTCCTGAATGATGAACCCCGAGTTTGAATTATTGCATCCTTGTCTAGCACCTCCTGCTTGATTTCTCAAGAAGTTGCTTTGCTACTGTTTGAAATGCTTGCATGAGATGAGAAAGATTGTGTTAGAGCTTGGAACCCATATTCTCCACATATGCTATATCAACAAACATATAGTCTATTCTCATAAAGCATTGAAGTAGTTTGTAATATCACAAATATCAAGAGAAGCGAAGGATTATCATCAACATCCATCATATTTTGTGCTTCATTGTTTTATCTAACATGTTTGTTCTCTATGCATGTATAGGTGAAATTTGCATTGCTATGTTATTTTTATTTGATATCATAGCATGTGGAGTGAAATGGGCTCCCACAAAGGGTTGAGCCCGACATGCTGCCCTCTTATGTTTTAAGAGGGGTAATAATGTAAATTCATCTCATTTGTCATCAATTGAACAAGTACACATAGCTCATGATAGTGAGCTAGTAGTTCACTATCATAAATGGCATATATCTTCTCAATTGATTCACCAGGAGAAGGAGGCAGTGATCTTATGCATAGAAACAATCACAAATACTATTTAGAGGATAGTCTTGTTGATCACATGATGCAAAAAGACCATACAAGTACAAGGGGGGTGACAGTGAGCATAAAAGTCAATCACCATGTACATTATGTAATCATGACTTAAGAGTGAACATGACAAATTATGCTATGAATCACTAAATTTCTTAAAAGAAAATGATAGAATTAGCTTCAAGCATATTTTGTAAAGTAAACAAATGTAGATTCTGTCACTGGAACAACAAAAGGTCATGATAGTATTTTAAAGATTAAAGTCCTTCAAAGATGGTGACAAAGCAGTGAAGAAATCTCCCTATTAAGGTTGATTGTGAAACCAAAATAATGCAAGTTACAGGTTCTTCAAATAGAGCTAGGCACCTGTGTCTAAAATCGTATCATAGACCATGAACATTGGATGGAAAGCAAGGTACAGTTCCTCATCATGAATGCATTTGAAGATGGAGTTGTTTATCTATTAGTGGCATAGGAGGGTTTGACATAGTAACAAAGATAAGGAGTGCCATGACAGAGGCATGATAGCCTACATGTTGGATGGACACAAAAGATTTTTAAGAAACTATACAGAATCATGTAGTTTTGAATCAATGGAACTTTCAAATACATGAAAACAATGACAAAAATGGTGCCTTTCAAAAGCATTTTGAGGGAAGAAGTCCAAAAAGAATGTGACCATGGGCTTTGACATTAGCATCAGGAAAAGTTCTCAACACAAACATTGAAGAGTAAGCATTGCAAATGTCATTTCACTCAGGCTTCTACTCAGTTTCTAGAATGGAACAAAAGAGAGCTTGAGCTTGAGCTTAGACAAGTTCAAAACCCTCGGTGAAGTTATGGTCAAGGTTTCAATGTATAAAACCTCATTGTGCAGATAAAGGAAACCCAGTACAAAGTCAAGGTCGTGGCCATAAAATCACATTTTTTTTGTATTTGCAAGGAAAATAAACCAAGAATGCTTTTACAAAGAGAAATACATGGAAATTAGAAAATAGTTTGATTTTCTACATAGGATAGAAATTTCTCTATCATTTTTCTCAAAAGGTCGAGTGCATGAAATAAAATGAAAAATACAGAACATGTTCGTATATTAAGCCCAAAGGCTGAGCCACAACCATAGAAAAATGAAAAGAAAAACCAAGGGCTGAGCCATGGCCTGCTTAGAATATATGTAAAGAACAGAGCCTCTATTATTTGCAAAAAATACAATTCCAGAAAGGAGCAGGAAATACAAAGAAAAACCCTTGGCCAAGATAGTGAAATGGAGAAGCCACGACCTAAGTGAAAGAAAAAGACCTTTGATACCTACAAACAGAACAATGCCAAGTTCCATCCTGGCTCCGCCTCTGCCAGAACTTTGTAAACAACACAAAACCACCAAGGCATGAAAACGAGGACTTCAAACTGGAAGTTGAGACATAATTTCTCAACAATCTCCCACTTGGTGAGCACTTCTAGCTTCCTCAAAGCATCATACCTTACTATCTATCATAGGCCCCAAGGCCCATCGATTCTATGCACCATCTAAACTTGTCTATGCTAACCGGATTTGTCAAGGAATCTACAACATTCTTCAAGTTGTCAACCTTATCCATACTGACCTTGCCATCTTCAACCATATCCCTCACGAAGTGATATTGCACATCTATGTGCTTGGTCCTAGCATGAAAGGTCAGATTCTTTGCCAAACAAATGGCACTTTGACTGTCACAACAAATTGAAATCTGCTCAGCATTAAATCCAATGTCTGAACACAAACGCCTCAGCCACACTACCTCCTTGCAAGCATGAGTTGCTGCCATGTACTCTTCCTCTGTCGTGGATAAATCAACTACAGCTTGTTGCTTGCTCATCCAACTGATTGCTCCACCATTAAGCATGAAAGTGTATCTACTGGTGGATCTTCTGCTGTCAATGTTCCCTGTCCAATCAGAATCAACATATCCCTAAATGCTAAGAGTCCTCTGTGATGCAACCATACTGCCATGGTAACACAAAGCATAATCTGAAGTACCCTTCAAATACCTGAACACTCTCTTTACAACATCCCAATGTGATATCCCTGGATTTGCCATGAAATGGCTTAGAACTCCCACTGCTTGGGAAATGTCTGGTCTTGTGTAGACCATAGCATACATCAAACTACCTACTGCACTTGCATAAGGCACCTTGGTCATGTCCTCCATCTCAGTAGTAGACTTTGGACAATCTTCAGCAGATAGTTTCAATCCTTGCATGATTGGAACAACTAGCTGCTTGCAATCAGTCATGATAAGCCTCTCTAGAACGGTTTTCACATACTTACTCTGACTGAGCCAAAGCTTTCTGCTTGTTCTATCCCTGGTTATCTCCATTCCAAGAATGTACCTTGCTACTCCAAAATCTTTCATTTCGAACTTAGCAGACAATTGATTTTTAAGATTAGAAATCATTGCCTTGCTATTACCAATGAATAACATGTCATCCACATACAGAGTAATAACAAGCACATGATCATTCTCACATTTATAATAGATGCAATGATCAGATTTTGATCTAACAAACCCAATTGACAACACAAATGTGTCAAATTTTTGGTACCACATTCTAGGAGATTGCTTTAGACCATAGAGAGATTTATTTAATTTGCAAACCAGATTTTGTTTACCTCTATCAACAAAATGCTCAGGCTGGGACATGAAGATTTATTCTTCCAGCTCACGATGGAGAAACGCTGTCTTCACATCCATCTACTCAATTTCATAGTCATACACAGCTGCCAATGACAACAAAAATCTGATGGATGACAACTTTGCTATAGGGGAAAAGATCTCTCCATAGTCAATTCCCTCAACTTGGGAAAATCCCTTTACAACCAGTCGTGCCTTATACCTCTCCACACTGCCATCAAGGCCTGTCTTCCTTTTGAATATCCACTTGCAGCCAACAGGCTTTCACCCTTTAGGCAGTGGTACCAACTTCCAGGTATCATTCTTTTTCAAGGAATCCATCTCCTCATTCATGGCTTCCAGCCAAGACTTTGAATTAGCCATGTTGATTGATTCTTTCAGAGTCCTAGGCTCCTCAGTGCTGGTAATTAAGGCACAAGCACAATTTGAATCTAACATAGAGAAACCATACCTTTCTGGTTTCCTTCTTTCTCATGTAGATCTCCTTAGAGGCTGAAGTTGTTCTTCATCATCAGAACTTCCAGAGCTGTTTGAGCTCTCCTCAATCTCAGGTACACCATGCAACTCTTCCCTTTCTGGAGTTTGGGGAATCTCAACTGCATCCTTCTTCTTATCACTCTGATTTGTCTCAAGCTATTGATCACTTACTAAGGGTTTCAACTCACGAAATATCACACTTCTGCTATACAAAACCTTCTTAGTAACAAGGTTCCAAAGCTTGTATCCTTCACACCAACTCCATAGCCGATGAGAATACATTTCACAGCCTTGTTATCCAACTTTGATCTCTTTTCATTTGGCACATGAACATATGCCTCACAGCCAAAGACCCAAACATGCCTTAATGAGGGTTTCTTACCTGACCATGCTTCCAAAGGTGTCATGTCAACAAAAGCTGAACAAGGAGATTTATTTATCAAATAACATGTTGTAGCAATAGCCTCAGCCTAGAACTTCTTCTCCAGACCAGCACCACTCAGCATACTCGCCTTTTCCATCAGTGTCCTGTTCAACCTTTTAGCAACTCCATTTTGTTGTGGAGTGTAGGGGGTTGTCTTATGCCTTTTAATTCCATGATTAGTGCAGTACCTTTCAAAATCTGCAGAACAAAACTCACCTCCATTGTCTATCCTTAAACACTTTATTTTCCTTCCAGTCTGATTTTCTACCAAAGATTTGAACTCTTTAAACCGACTGAACACTTCTGATTTACTTTTAAGAAAGTATACAAATGCCCTTCTCGAACAGTCATCAATAAAAGAAACATAATATCTAGACTTCGATAATGAAGGAAAATCAACTGGACCAAACACATTAGAATGAATATAATCCAATATACCAGAGGATTTGTGAGGACTAGAGGAGAAAGAAACACGGTGTTGCTTTCCATAAATACAATGTTCACAGAAATCGAACTCAAGGTTACAATCATCAAGCCCTTCTACAAGGTTTTTGTTCTTCAAGGTTTTTAAACCTTTCTCACCAATGTGACCAAGTCTATGATGCTATAACATAGTCTTCTCTGCTGGGAGTTTCACCTCCAAAGCATTTGCAGATAGTGAAGAGTCTTCATCTTTCTCTATAGGTGTACAATTACATGACTTTACAGAGGCACTGTTACAAAGAACAGGTCGTGCATCTAGCTTGTGCAGAGTGCCAGTACGAACACCCTTAGCTAACACCATTGCACCTCTAGCCATTTTACATCCCTTACTAGAAAAAGAAACTTCTACACCAACATCATTTAACTTACTAATAGAAAGAAGATTTCGAGCCAAACCTGGGATGTGAAGAACACCACCAATTTCTTTGACTCTCCCGTTAGGAAACTGAATTCTGACCCTTCCTCTGCCAATAATCTCCAACATTGAATCACTTTCCAAGTATACCTTTCCACCATCATACTTCTCATACTTTGAGAACCAATCTCTATTGGATGTCATGTGAAAAGAGGCACCTGAAACAACTAACCAAACATCATGTGATGCCTGAGTTGTCAGGGCTACTGCAATGAAGGCATTTGCATCACTTTGAAAAGTTTCGTTGTCAAAAACATTCTTCTTCTTCTTCTCCTTGCAGTCCTTCCTGATATGACCAGGTTGCCCACAGTTCCAGCACTTTACCTTGGACTTTTTACCAGGAGACTTTGATCTCCCTTTAGACTTGGATTTTGACTTGTTGTCTTTCTTCTTGCCTTTCTCCTTTGTTCTACCTCGAATAAAAAGAGTATCTTTGGCCATCTCAGAATATTTCCTTCACATTTCTTCAGACTAAAGCAAAACAACCACATCATTAGTCTTGAAAGCAGTGGTTGTGCTTCCAATAGCCATCACAAGATGATCCCAACTGTCAGGTAATGAACACAATAGGAGCATGCAACGATCCTCCTCCTCAATCTTTACACCTATAGATGCCAGCTGAGTAACACTCATATTAAATGAGTTCAGATGATCTACAATAGATGCACCTTCATCCATCTTCAAGGAGTACAACTTCTTCCTCAGGAATAACTTGTTTACCAGAGATTTTCCTTGGTAAATATCACCAAGCTTCTTCCACAAAGCAGCTACAGACGTCTCCTCATGAACATTCAAGAGCACAAAATCGACTAGACTCAGTCTTATCAATCCTCTTGCTTTTCTATCAGCAAGATCCCAAGCTTCTTGGGTTGTAGTTTGTGGCTTAGTTCTAGACACTGCAATCTAGAGGTCTCTATCCACAAGCAAGTCTTGTATCTTGAGTTTCCATAACTCAAAGTTGTTGCCATTAAACTTCTCAATATCTATTCTACCAGATGTACTCGCCATCTCACAACAAAAACAAGTTTAACAATGCAAGTTTCCCACTAAAACAGTATTAGTGCAAAAAACTAATTTTCCCTAACAAGGATAACACGAACTGACCAAGCTCTAATACCAGTTTGAAGGGAAAAGAATGCAGATCTAATGACCTAACAGTGTGGAATACATTCCCTTAACACCTTTACTACAAGGGAGAGAAGCAAAAATGAAAAACTAACAGTTTCTAAAACTTATAAAGATGCATACAAACATGGCAATGAGAAACCAGAAAGATAAGCAAACAAAGATGAC
The DNA here is from genome assembly GCA_007115665.2 of Sequoiadendron giganteum. Classification (NCBI taxonomy): domain Eukaryota; kingdom Viridiplantae; phylum Streptophyta; class Pinopsida; order Cupressales; family Cupressaceae; genus Sequoiadendron; species Sequoiadendron giganteum. Next base: position 17,258,175 of record CM021100.1, read on the forward strand.
ATAGTCTTTACGTGGGAAAACCCTTTTAGGCAAAAAACCCACCACACAAAGTCAAATCAATTGTATTACAGTAATGAATCGATTACATACAATATCTAGACTTCTTTGCCCAGCTCACAATCACCCAGAGAGATTTAGATCCACTATTACAATGTTTTCACAACATATAGTTCAAAACCCTCTTCAAGAAATCATGTCCTTCTTGTTCTTCAGCTCGTGACTTCAACTTGTCTAACTTATGAGAAATAACACATCTCTCATCCAAATGTAACCTACTCAGAAGAGCAATGAAGTCCATCCTCAAATCACGCATCTGGTTGGATCTAACAGATCTCCTGCAACAAGCCGTCATTGCATTCAAAGCCATTACCCAAAATGGTTGAGCTCGCCACCCTTCATTGACAAATGCAACTGCCACAATAACTATCTTGGTATCCATCCAATCACTATTCAACCAGGTGCCATGCATCCAAGACCCATCAACAATTGCAGCTGACAGAGCAAACAAAATGGTTAAACAGACATCGGGTGCGACCAAGACTTCAAGACATCAATAGCACTACCGGAGTCAGAGTCGGAATAGGAGTTGAAATAGGACTCCACCGAAAATACACACTACCGGAGTCGGAGTTGGAGTCGGAGACAGAATTGGAGTCAAAACATGACTCCACCGAAATTATAGGTTCAAGAACCAATTCGGTTCCGCGTTCGCCCGCGGCAAAGGGGAACTCAACGGAAACAGTTCTGACTGGGTAAAGTCAACCCAGGGTCAAACCAAGACGGGAACATCAGAGTCAGAGCTGAACCCGGGGATGGAATAGAAACAAAAACAGGACTTTACCAAAAGTCCAAGATCAGGAACCAATATGGTTCCGGTTCTGCCTCCGCCAACTACAAGAAACAACAATCCAAAAACAGGACAAGGTGGAGGAAAACACCCCGAGTAGAGTCCAAACATCCAGAAGAACTAGATCATAAAAGCAGGAGTTGGGCTCGGAGTCAGAACTAGAACTGAAATAAGAACCTGGCAAATAGACATTTCCAACTTCCAAAACTGGTTCCGCCTCTGCCAGAACCTGCAAAGTGAAAGAGACGGTGGGAAGCGGAGTTGAATCAGGAACGAGAACCAAAACCTAGAACTTAGGCAAATAGAACAATGCCAAGTTCCATCCCGGTTTTTCCTCCGCTAGAGACTCGAAACTTAGGCAAACAGAACAATTCCAAGTTCCATCCTAGCTCGGCCTCTGCCAGAGACTCGGAACTTAGGCAAACATAACAATGCCAAGTTCCATCCTGGCTCCGCCTCTGCCAGAACTTTGTAAACAACACAAAATCACCGAGGCATGAAAATGAGGACTTCAAGCTGGAAGTTGAGACATAATTTCTCAACACATTCCAGAGTCTGGGATTCCTTGTGTTTTTTTTCTTTGTCCATAAGGTAAGAGTTTGAGTGGTAGGGTTATATCCTATTCCTGACACACCTTCCTCTGAGTCAAACTCTACAACCAACATTGGGTCCTCTTGTGCTCTAATTTGCTCTGAAAGAAACACCTTTGAAAATTCCATTCTTGATATGATAAATATATCACTTTTCAATACTAATTATCTTGCTTTGTGAGGGGTAACATTCATATTATCAATATTTAACTCTGCCAATGTTTGGGCCTGAATTTCAACCCATTTTGAGTCATCAGCTCCTATGAGATTTATCTTCAATATTTCATCAAACTATTTCATTTTCATCTTGATCCAAAAATATTTAAATTCATTTGTGTGAATAAAATTTTCATCCTCCATAAACTGTAGAGAAGAAACTACTCTCTCATCATCCTAAATCTCATCTACAGCTTCATCTAATATCCTAATTTTGGGGTCATGAGGTTCTTTAATTCTCTATGGCTCTGCCACTTCTTTTTATCTTAGTTAGGGAAAGGACCACTCCCTCCTCTTCATCATCACTATATTCAGCCAATGATTCAATCTTCTATTTCTTGGCCTAGGGTTCATGTATGGGAGATGGAGGGGATGGTGTGAAGGTGACGGGGGAGGAAAATCTGATGTGGAAGATTCATGTTGGTGAGAGGTAGGAAGTGGGATCAATCCCTCATCTTGAGCCATTTTATACATTTCATCACATTTTTCAAGGATCAACTACATCCTTTTCAAAAGGCTAGGTTCATCTCCAAAAAAAACCCCTTGAAACCCTTCTCCTGTTGCTTCTTCTGATTTTCCCACTTCATCATTGTAATCTGCCTGTTTCTTTCTTGCATAACATCAAAAAAAATAAACCAAATTTCTTATGACATCCTCCTTGGGGTCAAATTCATGAGACATTTCCCTCCTTGTCAGTAAGGTCCTCCTAATCATATTAATGTGACCCTATGGGTCACATAATGTTTCTTTTCTAGACCTGAGGGGATAATTAACCCTCATGAATCTTTGTAGCTCTTCTAACATGTATGATCCAATAGACAACTCCTCAAACACTATTAGATTAGGTAAGAATGTGCCTCTTATTTGATTCATCATTTGATCATGCTCCATCCAGAGAATCTGCCACATGAATTCCAAAAAACACACTCTATCAGGCACAAATTTTGAAAACATGTGGTGCTTGGTCACAACCATACACCCTAATGATGGTATATTGTGGCATGAGGAACCAATCAACATAATTATGTGTAAAGCCTGCACTAGATTGTATTGCATTTTCCTCATCACCCTCATTAATGATTTAGACAGTCTTGGTGTTGGGTATCCAAGAGCATCTATTAACCTTACAAAAAATTATCTCTAAACACAACAAAATCACTTTCTCTGCATCTGATACCCCAAATATAACACAAATTTTATATAGGGAGTCTTAGTCTGTACTCTTGTGTACACAACTTCATCCTTTTGGTCTATTTCATTTCATTATGATATAAAATTAGATGACATAAAAAAAAGTATTTTTTGAAAGTAATGGGGACCTTAGCCTCCCTAACTTGAAGCAAACCTCCATGAATTTGTTCTTCAATCACAGACATAAAATCAAACTCTACCTTTGATTCAAGATGTTAAAGTATCATAGCCATCCTCATCAACCCTAGCAACATGTGTTCCTCTGCATCTACCTTAGTATTTGACACAATGCTAGGTAAGTGTTTCTGAAATACACTTGAAATTTAGCAACTTGAAAGGGTTGAACTTTAGAAGCAAAATTTGGGCTTTTTCTATTATCATCACCCCTCTTCATGTGCAAGGGGAGTTCATCACTTCGGTAGGTTCTCCTTAGTCTCTTATATTCTTGTTCTAATTTCACCACATTCACATACATCACAACTTGCTTGTTCAGATTAAAACATTTTACGATGGCCTCTCTATTGAGATCAACCAAACACCCACCATTTGGAAGTCTGACAGTTTTAGTTGGGTCGTGTTAGCTGTGCGCAAGAAGGGCTTTAATTAAATTGGTATCAATGAAAAAATTGGGAACAATTAGGTTGGCTAAGTCTAGAGTCCATGGGTTTGAAGCTAGAACCTTGTCATTCCTCTTCTAGTAGATGTACCAGTAGAGGTTCCAACCCGACTGAGGTATGATGGGGTCTCTGCAACCCTGAGCTAAGTCTCTGAAAATATTTTTGGATCCTTTATTTAGTGAACCAGGCAACAAGGCAAGCAATGGGGATTGTAAAGAGGGTTTACTAGGCTTCGCTTCATCCTTCTTAGCTCCTACTTCTACTTTCTTTGGTGCCATTACTGCAAATTCAATGAGTAGTGAATAGAGCTTACTTGGAAATACAGTTCACCTCTGAGAATTTCTTTCGCTTCTGCACCTCGAGCTCATTCACACTTGATTTCTGCTGACATGATCGAGAAATATCAATCTACTTCATTTACCTCTTCACAAATATGCATTAATTCTCGAATCATAAATTCACATCATTCAAATATTTTGCATCAAGCTCAATTCATATTTTTAAATTGACAATTATGACTGCCATTTTTTAAATGTCACAACAGCTTTTTTACTGCATTATCTTGCCCCACTTTTCTAGCCCCTATGGCATTGCAGTGTAATTTGACTCTCCTTCATTTGCTTACCTCTATACCGCACATAGATTTTGGTTCTCTTACGTTACCATGGTGTGTCCCTCATACACATATCAATATACCACTATACTGTAGGATACCTTTCACTCCTTTGCTTTCTATACCGCTTTACCATGGGCTACATTTCTCTTTCCCGTGGTATGGTGGTGTTTTCTTTTATTGTTATTCTCAAGTGTACCAATCTATCGTGGGTATTTTTTTAACCCTCCATGGTATAGTGGTTTCCCTTCATCACTATTCTTTATCTCACTACTCTACCTCAGGCTAAGCTCTAACCCTCCATGGTATAGTGGTAAAAGGATATAGTGTTTAATTGTCTTGACCGTGATGCCACGGGCCATTTTGCAAGAGGCTGCGGTAAGGAGGTATGAGGTGAGGGTTGTATAGGGTGGATAATGAGGTAGGGGTGCAGTGGTCAAAGGCTATTTTGGCCTCGTGGATTGTAATACAGTGTTTTTTTGTCAAAAAGATAACATGAATTTGGATTTTTAGTGGATAAATCCCTTTAGAATTTCTATTAAATTTTTGGTTCTAATAGTGGCTCCAATTGGGGATAAGTGGTATATCAATCACTGCAAGAATCCAAAATATCTCTAGGAGAGTGGACCAAGTAGTATATAACATGGAATGGTTGAGAAAATGAGGCCAAAGAAGAGTGGTGGAAGTGGCATGAAATCCTATTCTACTGTGCATGGAAATGACATATTTCAAGAGGTTAGTTAAGAGTTTTCTATGCACTGGATACCTTTAATCCTCTATGTTCTTCAAGAAAATAAGTGCTTTAGGAACTTCCCATGTACAGGAAATTCTTGTTCCTCTCCTAACATGTTTTGTAAATAATAGGAGTCCTCCTCTCTTTTTCCATTGATAACAAAGGGACCTAGCCATAAAGCTTCAAAATTCCCATGCTTTCTCTTTTCTTGACATCTAGCATTCCACATTAACACTAAATCATTCTCCTTAAATTTTCTATTTTTGGCTTTCTTATCTGTTGGCATATGGATTGTAAGTGTTGTCATTGATGGAAACCTAAATGGAAAAAACCTAAATGGAATCAACCTAAATAGAATCCTAAGTCTTACATTTGGTCTGCAACCATAAGAATAGAGTAAAGAATAGGGCATCTGATTACAGGCATAAATTTTGATTTGAACACCTTACCGAACAAATATTTTTGGTTGTGGATCTCTAAGGAAGGTTTTTTTTATTTTTGTAATACCTTGGTGAAGGATTTTTTTGATACACACTCACTTGTACATGATCTAGAAGATCCGATGCCCTAATTTGCTGGTTATCTATGCTAGAAGGCCAACCTAATGAAGTATAGTAATCACAAATGTATAAGAAGTAATCAATTAAATGTCTTCATGCTCGATTAAGTTTTTTTTGGGTCCTCTCTTTTTCCTAACCGACTCTAAGTGATGTGAAGAGCAGAAAAGAGCAAAGCAAAGAACAATGAAGTGCAGAATCAGAAAGTAGATCCAAAATCGAATCTATGAGCTTCACTGGAACTGTAACCTAGCATAAATAGATGTTACTATCTTAGTTCAACCTTCAGATGGTCTTAATCTGAATTTTGTAAGGTAGTGAGCCTTCCCTTTGAGCAGTGAGCTCTAGGCAATGTGCCTGAATGCAAGTGCATTCTCTTTTGTGAACAATTATATTTGAGTACTCAAATTGTGGATTAACCTCCATTGTGGTTTTTCCCTTAATAGGGTTTCCACACAAAAATCTATGTGTCATGGTGTTATGAATGTCTCCTTTGAATTCTTGCATCTTTCCTTTAATGTAATGACAAAATGGTTTAAGTTTTAGAGTAATAAAAGTTTAAGATTTGTTGAACACTAATTCACCCCCCCTCTCATAGTGTTCCCTTGAGTCCAACAGTTGGTATCAGATCTCACTTCCTCTGAAGAAGTTTAGTAGCTTGAGGTGGATCTTGGAATGTAATGGACTCTGGTATTCTTCAAAAATATCTTTTGGTGGCACTTGATGACCTTGATCAGTCTAAAGAAGAATTACATGAATTAAAAGCAAATATTAGAGATGCTGAGAAATTCATCTAGTCATTGAAAGATCAGATTGTTAAATCTAGGGAGAAAAGAAAAGATCTTTGTGATCAGATACAATAGAAGGAGAATGAAAATACGGATGATGCTCACTTGAATCAAGCCTTGAAGGAAATAACTGAAGAATGTGAGAATATTGCCAGAGATAATACAAACCTTAAACATGAGATGGAATATATGATTATGAAGATGACTAAAGATATTGAAGGAAGAAAAATGAAGAAAATATTTCTCAAACCCTTAAAGAAAAATCTGATGAATGCAGTAGAATAAATGGGGAATTCACTCAGTTGGAAAGTGAATTACAAAGATCTAGAAACAATGAAGAAGAACTTGGTAAGCAGATTTCTACTCTTAGGAATGATCTTGTGATTGCAAATGAGTACAAAGAATTTTTTAAGATTAGTTTAGTGAAGCTTGACGAGCTAACTCAAGGAAAACAAAATGGAAATGATAAGAGAGGTATTGGATATGAAAAAGGAGAAAGTTCCAAATCAGGACAAAAGAATTTTAGATAGAACAAAAATGGAAGGTATCCGATAACACAACCTAATGCACAAAAGTTTAATGGGTATTTTTTTCTTGTAATAAGTTTGGTCATATGGTTGCTCAATGTAGAAGTAATATGAAGTCAAGAGTTTCATCATTCTCTGGTCAGTGTTTCAATTGCAAAAAATTTGGTCATAAATCAATTGAATGCAAAAATGTGTCAAGTTACTCTGTTGATAGAAGAAATGTTGAATGTTATACATGTGGAAAATTTGGGCATGTTGCTAATCAATGCAAATCAAGAAGAAACTAGTGGAATAGACAAGAAAACATTATGTGCTACAACTACAACAAGTTTGGTCACATTGCAAGATTCTACAAAAACAAAATTGTAGACAGAAGAGATCTAGTATATAGAGGAAGAAATATAAAGAAAAATGATAAAGGAAAAGAAAAAGTGACTACGGATGAAATCAAAGATCAGATGAAAAGGACATGGGTAAGGAAGAATGATTTTGGTGCTGGAAATGGTTCTATATCGAAACTTGCTTTTGGTAATTGATTTCAAGCCACTGGCCTAGGGGGAGTCTTTCAAGAAAATATTTCCTCCCCTGTCTATGGATGGTACCAGAATGATGAGAATAGTCAAGAAGGTGTATTTATGGTGTAAAGAATTTTTGGATATCTTTTACAAAGGAATCCAAACAATTCATAAGTCTGTAGAAGATTTTTCTGTCGCTGTTTGAGAAAATAAAGTTTCTAAAAATTTAGAGCAAACACATTTATTGCACATGTGAGAACTATAAAAGACAAGTTGAAACTGTAATTTTTTACTTTGCATCAAAGAAGAGAAGGAGAGAACTCGATAGATGGATTACGAAGCAATGAAATCGATTCATCGACAAATCTCAAAATCTATCAAGTATTTCAAATTAATCTCAAAATCTTCATACAATTTGGTGTGCAGTTGCAAACCATAAATACAAAAATAAAATGGAACAAATAAAAGGGTTGATCACTCTAGATGAATATAATAGTGAAAATATTAGGTCTATGAGGAACTTGTTACTACCTGATGAATTGAAGCAATTGAGCGAAGCTAAAAATGGGAATTTGGATATTTGGAATGAGTTTTCATACTTTGAGAATGTAGAACTCATGAAATTCATATTGAGAAAACTACATGATGATATTCTAACTTTGGACAAACCCTACATCATCTTGAAGGAAGCAATTGAGAATTTGACTAGATTTTGCAAAGTCGAAGATATACCAAGGAAGAAATCTATCTCGAACAAAGAGGTTGAAACCTTAACTGGAATAATTGAAGATTAGAGGGCCTTGATAATTGTGACAATCAAGAATCTTGTTAAAAATTATATTGCACACGGGATAACATACAAAATCTTCTACAAAAATCGAGAAGGTGCGACATCAGCTATCATAGTCTACATTTCTCACAAAATGATAATTAAAGGTCGATAATTTGACCTATGTGGGTTGTTAAAGGATCAACTCATGGAGAATGTAAAACTAACAAAGGAAATAGGATACCCTTTCAAGTTTGGTACTTTGATTACATGTTTAGTAATGTATTTCTCGAATTGTTTGTTGAAAATCTACAATGTGGTATAGAAATCAAATGAACTGGTATGCAAACAAATATATTCATATTCTAGAAGCTTGGCTGATTGGGATATATAACTTGAAAATTTATTTAAGAATGTGCTTGAAAAGTGTGGTTCAGTCAATATTTCCCTTCCGTTAAGATCAATTGAAGCTGGTTCCTCTTTCGGTGGCATTGATAAAGGACATAAAAGAGGAAAGGAAATTGTTGAATACATCCTTCTGGAAAGAAAAGTTCCCACAATTGAGGGAAAAGGAAAAGAAAAAGAAATTGTGGATATTCCAGATGAAGAATCTAATGAAGAAACTTTGGATCCACTGAAAAATGAATCTAAACTAGAAAAAGGTAGTGAGGAAGAAGAAGTTTTGATAAAAGAAAAGCTGCAATAGCTTATTCAAGGAGAAGGTGGAATGCAAAAAATAGCTAGGTTAAATGCTCATGTTGAGAAATGCAAGATTAGATTGGAAAGCTTGCAGAACATTCTACCAAATGAAATGATTGAATTTAGCAAAGAAACATTAAATTGTGAAGCTCAAGAAAAGGAAGCTGGTGAAGTTACCTCTCACTTGAAGGAGCAATTCAGAATATCCCTTTCCAAACTGAAGAAGAAAATGAATGAGTTAAAGCAATGCATAAAATTAGCCACTAACATCTACAACTATTGCATCTATTGGCCCCATGCAGTCAACAATTACATAGAAATTGGAATAGATTGAACATAATTGAATGTCATTGGTAAAAGCTTTGACATGTTGCAGGATCCAAATGGCATCATCAGGAGAAGAATCTGGGAGTTACAACTAGAATACATAGAAATTATACTCTCCAAGAACACTCTTGTGGATAGTTTTTGGAAGGTAAAGGATCTAACAGAATGCAGGTTGGATTAGATGGTGGAAATATCGAGGAATGGTGAGAAACTGGAAGAAGCAATTACAATTCTTGAATCTTTAACTGAAATTTTTAACAAGACTTCCAAGAACAATTGTTTGATCATCATAATTGGAATCACAATAGATTCTTGGAAGAAATTCCTTCTAGAATTAAAGAAAAACCATAAGATAATCTTCTAAAGATAGGAGTTATTCATTTTGAAGTATTGATCAAAGAAGGAAAATTTTTGGCATATATGTGTTAAAGTTTTGAAGCCTTGAGGATTTTGAACACATGTTTTATCTCTATTATGTCAATATCACTTTTTGTCTTCTTTGCATATGGCATCCATGCTTTGTCATTGATGTCAAAGGGGGAGAGAATGCAGTGAAAAATGCCTTATAGGAGGAGAGAATGCAGTATAAATATCAGGGGGAGAAAATGCAGCAAAGTTTGGTAGTACACATATAATGATTCTGACACTTAGTCATTTTTCAGTAAGTGTTGCCATCAATGCCAAAGGGGGAGATTGTTGGCATGTGGCTTGTAAATGTTTTCATTGATGGCAGCCTAAATGGCATCAAACTAAATGGAAGCAACCTAAATGGCATCCTAAGTCTTACATCTGGTCTACAATATAGTTTTGGATTCTATCAGAAAAACAAAGTAAAGAACAGGGCATCTGGTTATAGGCATAAAAGTTAATCTGAACACCTTACTAGACATATATTTTGGGTTGTGGATCTCTGAGGAAGGATTGTTTTGATATGCACTCACTGGTACGTGATCTAGAAGATATGATGCACTAATTTATTGGTTATCTATGCTACAAGGCTGACTCGACGAAGTATAGTAATCGCGGATGTATAAGGAGTAATCAATTAAATATATTTGTGCTCAATTAATTTTTTTTTGGGTCCTCTCTTTGTCTTAACCAACTCTGAGGGATGCGTATAAAGAACTAGTGGTGGATCTAGCCGAAAAAATGAAAGTAACTTAATACTTTGTAAAGTTGACTAATGAATGAGTAAATCCTTGTTGGTAGATATATATATGAGATTAGTTTTATCATTTTGTGTGTATCAGATGTGGAGTAGTGTGTAAACATAGCGAATATATGAAACACAAATATTGTGTGAAATTTCATAGAGTAGTGTGAATTTGTGTATGAGTGATGCGAAGAGCAGAAAAGATCAGAGCAAAGAATAGTGAAGTGCAGAATCAGAAAGCAGATCCAAAATCGAATCTATGAGCTTTACTGGAATTGTAACCTGGCATAAATAGATGCTACTATCTCAGTTCAACCTTCAGATGGTCTTAATCTAAATTTTACAAGGCAATGAGCCTTTCCTTTGAGCAGTGAGCTCTAGGTAGTGTGCCTAAATGCAAATGCATTCTCTTTTGTAAATGCTATCCCTTTACTCCCACTAGATATTAATTGGATAACACTATCCCTATACTCTTTAATCTTCATCATTTCAAGTAATGGGTCATTTTTACCTAGGATAAAGCTTGTGTGAAATCAAAAGAGGCACCTTCTATTTTGATCATCTTCCTTTGCTCCAACAACTCCCCTTTGTTCTCCTCTTTTTCTTTTTTTGCTTGTTTGATCAGACCTTTGCTTGTCCTTATGCAATTGTTTGTTTTCTTCCTTATGAACATGCTTTTGTTCAATTTTGTCAGGCTTCTTATTTTCTGTCCTTTTTGAAGCTCCATGTGGTGCTTTCTTATCTTTCACAAATATTCCCCTTGGAACACTTGCATTCTCATTCACTGTTATGTTTCTCAACCAATATTTACTTTTATCCTATTCCACTACTGCGATGGTTAACTTCTTAATTTATTCCTCAGTTGGTCTTCTTATATTGCATTTCCCTGTCTAAGATGATGCATTAGGAGGATATTGTTCATCATCGCTTTCTTCATGATCAGAAAATACTTGTTGTTCTACCATATGGAAATTGCACCTTTGGTTATCAACATCATATTCATAGCCTCCTTCTTCTGAAGATGAATATCCCTACTCAACAGGATGAAGAGTGTGGGAAGTCAAATAAATTGTGTGATCTTCTTCATTATTATCAACTGAGGTCTCCTCTTATCAGATTGACTAAGCTACCATACAATAGTCAGGGGAATGTGGCAAGTCACAAATTTAACACCAAGGATTATTGTTCACCGTATATGCCCCTCTCTTCTTTAAAGGATCAGGTGTCTCCTTAATTTTAGGCCTATCCATAACAAGCTTTCCATCCTTCCAGTTTGTATTATAAGGCATATCATGAAGCCTGGGCCTTTCATTCATGTATGTATTTTCTTGCCTATGCTGAGGATTATTGAAGGGTTGGAGAATCCTAGGATTATCTCTCTTATTAACCATCCTCCTAGCTTTCTTGTTATTTTCAATGGTTCACACTATCTTTTGAGCCTCAGGTAAATCTCTAGGGCACCTATTTCTAATCTCATATCCAGTCTTTGGGTCAAATTATTTCAGATAAATTCTCAATGTTGCAAGATCTACCAACTTAGACCCCAGTGGTATCTTGTTATGTAATTTGGAGAACTTCCTATTGAAGTCATAGATTGACTCATTTTGATGTTTTTGGATGCTTATGAGTTCATGTAAGGAAAACTCTGGTGCACATTGGTTCCCATACTATTCAAGAAACTAATCTTGAAACTCTTCAATGGAATCAATAAAGGTTGTTGGTAAACTATTAAACTAATCTCTAGCTTCCTCAGTTAATGACATCATGAACAACCTCAATTTTATGTCTTCATATTGCAGATCCAGGTCTTGGATAAAATCATTAAAACTTATCAAGTGTTCCCTAGCAATGACTGCACTACTTCTTGTCAACTTTGGGACAAGACTTCTCCAACTGTTGTCCATAGGTTAGGGATATACTTGAAATCCTACCAAATTGAATTGTCTGATCATGGTTGTGTATAGTGGAAGAGGTGGATTTTCAGGATGTTGGTTTTGATATAATGGATTGTTGTATTGTATTTGGTGTGGTGACACATATTGTTGGCCATGAGGCATCTGGGTATTTGAACGTTGTGGTGGATTCTTAAGTGGAACATTTGGAGGTCTATATTGACTCCTTGACTAATTTTTCTATGTTTTTGGGGGTTTTGAAGGTCCTGGATTATTATTCCCTTGCCTGTGGGGTGATACATATTTAAGGAGTTTAGCCATCTAGGCATTAATCTAGGCCTTTTGGAGGTTTAATTCCTGAAGCTCTTTTATTGCTTAGAGCCTTTGCTCATATTTTTCTCTTTTTCTTTCCACTTCTTGTCTTTCATATTCCAATTGTGCATTTATTTCATACTGATTCATGAATTTATAGTTTTTTTCAGAGGCTACATCATTACCAAGTCAATTCTGATTCCCTTTGTAGACATGGAAAATTGACCGACACACTTGATCCTAATTACTAACATCATTTCATCCTAAATCATACTCTCAGTTTATCATCACTCTTCATCCATTAATTAAATAAATTTTTATTTATCTAGTTAATTCATTCTCCCCTGTTGATTAAATTAATCAATTTAATTTAATTAACCCTCATATCTCTCTTTAATTAAATAATTCACTTTATTTAATTAAATCACTAAAGTCTTCTTATTAAATTGAATAAATTAAAACCTTATTTAATTTAATCTAACATTGTCCCCTTTAGTTAAATAAATTAAAACATTTATTTAATTAAACCCCTCCTTTCAATTTGATTTAAATCAATGCATAAATTTAAGTCTAAATTGTCACATCTCCTAATTCCTCATTACATTAATTAATATTTGATTAGTTTAATCTTAAATCATGTCACATCCTCTAGCTTTTACCACTTGCACATGAAAATAGATTTAATTCATTTATTAAATCTCTATTTTCTCTCAACATGGCATAAAAGGAGAATATTCCCTCAAATTTGAATTCAAATCCAAGTGGAATTAATCCTTCCAACAAGGCATTTATTTCACCTTACAAGTCCTTTTGCCCTGATCCAAGTGGCCATAACTCCATTTTCTTCCCTCTCTAACAAGTCATTTCACTAATTTCAAATTCCACCTAATGTCATTTATTGGCACTTTCATCAAAATGTGCACAATCTTCAACCATTCACATCTTGACAAGTGGCACTTGGCCATTGGATGCTGAATGATCCCACATTTCTCAAATCTTTCTCTTTATTCCAATTTGAAATCTATAAATGAGAGAATCTTCCTCTCATTCATCATCCACAATTTGAATGAAAAGTTATTATCTTCACATTAGAAGCAATTTTATACATTTCTTGAGCATTTGCCATCACCATAGCTAGGTTATTGCATGTTTTCTCAAGGAATCACATTTCTTCACCTTCAAGTGGATCAAATCATCAAAGCTTACAAAGGAGTTGGGAAAGGGATAATCTATTCACATAATTGGCACCAATTCCCCCATGGGATCAAGTGTTTGCATTGTTTAAATTAGGATTTAACTTAGTTTCTTTTGTTGTTCTTCATTCATTTCCTACTTTGAATAGTTGTAGATGGATTTCATGGGGAATCCTTGTTCTTGCTTGCATTTCAATCTAATAATGTGCTTGTTTGCCATGTTTGTGCAGGTATAGGATTGGGGTTCACATTTTGGTGCTATAAGGAGGGTAGAATCAAAGATTTCAACACATTTTTTTCAAAAATTCTATGGTTTTTTTGTTAACTTTTGTGTCTACAAGAAACTGCACCACTATCAGTCCAGTGGCACCATACAATGATGCTAGCTTTCTAGCGGCACTATATTGAACTGCTTCAAACTCCAAACTCCACCACTGGAGTCTTCCCGCCCACGAAATTCAATTTTTTAAACTCCATCGCAGGTTTCTGAATTCTAAATTGCACCGTTGGGTAAAATAGTGTTTCAATCGTGCTCTCTATGTCACTGCAGAGTGTCGCTGTCAAATATTAGTGGCACTATATTTCACTGCTGGAGTTTCTAAACTTCACCGCACCCACCGACAGTGCTGCTGGGTTAGGGTAAAAGGTTCAAATTCAATTAATTTTGACATGTGTCTTTCAAGGTTTGACTTTTTAAACTTCTGACTTGTTTTTTGTCTCTGTGTTTTCTAGTTTTAATCATTTTTTATAGGTTAGGACAAGGAGGAAACAAAATTGAAGGTGGCATTATGGCATCATCATCACAATGTATCAAGTGTTTTTGAACACTTTAGTGTTTATTCAACACTTTTAGGGAGATCATAATCTCTCTTAAAAAGAGAAATTTCTTACCCTCATGCTCTTAGGAAACACTAAATTTTATTTGGGTCCTAAAAAGAACATTACAAATCTTCAAGCGTTTTTTGCAAACAAAGGGTTAAAATGGACTTTAGGAAAACTCACTAGATTTGGTTTAAGGATTAACAATTGAACAAGGAAAATCTCACACTTCCTTTGGTGCTTAAAAATAATTCATTATTGATTTGAGGGATTTAAAATTAACATGTGCTTTCATGTCTTGTAATGTTTTTTGCAAAGTAATTTCATTTAAAAATGTGTATGCTCTTCTCTTGCGCTACATGAAGATCTTGGGAATCAAAATTCTTTTTGGTGACATCAAGTTGCATAAAATATTGCCTCCATATTTCAATTTGGGTACCTAACAATTGAACCAATATTTTGAGTGTGAGCGTGGAATATTGCGAGTGTTCTCCCTTTGTTTTTTAATGAAGGTCGATTGAACTACCTAATATGCTTTCTTGATTTTGTTTATCTTAGTGGGCCTGCCTTGTGGGAAAAAGTAATCACCCAAGGGAATGACCCAACCGGGAACATGCTAAATCCAAGTGACTTCCACTCGGGATATAAGTGTGGATATTGGAACAAAGGCCAATATCACGAGGATTATTCCAACGAGAAGGGAAGCAATGGTCTCTCATCACATGGATAGTCCCCCATGAACAAAATGCCTACATTAAAACCCCTTGTTTAGAAAAGGCCAAAAGGTCATGTCCTTTGAAGCCATCCCACATATACATGCGGTTCTGTTGTAGAGATGAAAAGTATGCCATGGGAGATTCATGGGTACTGATGCTTGGCTAACCCAAGAAGTGTGTGTCATGGAGGGGAGCCATTGTGGTCAAGCATATAATCATCTACACTAAATATGTGCAGCTGGATTTATCCAAGTGGGAACCCAACAAAATATTGTCTCATCATCCTAGGATTGTACATGCTCTTGGAAACAAAACACTTTGCTTGAATCTGAAAAAACTTGAAAAGAAACATTCACAAAGGCATTCAAAATTTCAAACCCTTTAGAGGAGAAAATACCTTTGACGAATTCAGATGCTCTTGCTTGTCCTAGGGATTTATCCTTAGAGATTTCTAAGTATTTGGATCCAATCAAAATTTTCTCTCTCTAAGGTCTACCTAGGAAACTATGCTTTTGAAACCTTGATTTTTACATGATAGACCTTGTGGAATGAAAAGTAATTGAGACATGGACATTTAGTCTAGAATTTTAATCAGGAAATTGTTTGTGGTAAAGGGAACTCATTAAGAAAATATAAAGACAATTGGACCTCATGCATGTGTTCTCTCAAATGATTTCCCACAAAATCAAAATCCAAAAACCAAGGTTCAAATAGATTAGCCCAAAAGCTCATGTGGAGCATCTTGAAAGACTTCTCGAAGTTAGAGAAAGATTGGTTTACAAATTCTACAAGAAAGATTCAAAGAACAACCCTAACTTGTATGAGTTTTATTGTCAACAAAATCCTGATCTTTTTCAAAGGTTTGATTTTCTCACTTAGCAAGTATGGCATGTTCTTCAAAACTGAGGTCCTATAAGAAGGAGTTTTACCTAGGTCAAGTCTAGGATCAAAATCATCACTATTGACCATCTCTCGACCATCAAAATAAAATCTCATCTCACCAAAAAGCTCTTGAAAACTTTGAAAACATCATTGATGCTAAACTTATAGGAAAAATCAACATCGCCTTGTTTTACTTAATACACTTAGTCAAATTATCAATCCTTTTGAGTGAATTTACCTCTAGGATAACATAACTTCCTAGGATTTACGAGTTCAAAATCACTTTATTTGGCTTAACTCACTTAGTCACAACATCCTCTTGTATGAGTTTTCTCTATGATAACACAACTTCCTAGGTTTTACAAGTCTATTATCATCTTGTTTGTCTTAACACACTTAGTCAAACTATCCTCAATCAAAATCAAATCAATTCAAGCCCTAAAATTTTAGCATCTCCCCTAAGGTTAATCAAGATTTTCATTCATCTGCATCATCCATCTTCCATTTATCTCATCCCCATCATCACTTTTGTTCCTTAACCTCTCCTAGTTCTTCTCTTTTTTGTGCCTAGGATTAAGATCAAATGATCTCTATTTATGGTGCAAACAAGATCACAACACAAGAAAAACATGGAGATCACTAAGGAAACATCAATATCAAGTGACCTAAGTCAAACAACTTTTGAAATAAACCTTGTGGGATCAAGAAATCCTCCAAAAAACTCCTTTTGTCCATCGAAAAACCCTCAAGAGAAGGGTCATGTAGAGGACATCACTGACAATGAATTAGGAATGACACAAGTGGAAATAGCTGAAATGGTTTGGAATCTTGAGAATCATAGAATCATCAACACCATGTTAAAACTTAATCCCTCTCTATATATACACGTGTTAATGAAAGAAGGGGCCAAAATCCCTTTTGACTTTGACATGAGTTCCAATATGGAAAGGCCTCTTGTGAGAATACCCCAAGTATCACTAGAAAAAATCACTCAGGATACTCCCCAAATCGTATCATCAATCGCTTCAACCCCGCCAGTTGTTAACAAGGGAAGTGCCATGCTTCAGGAAATCCAAAAGCATCACCTTGTAAACAACAAAGAATAAATACAAACACCACATTGGATCACTTCATCCCAATAAATCCATTACACCCGTATGTTCCACTTACTTTCCATAATCATGTGGACTCATCCTCATTTCATGCAATGCCAATCTATCTATTAGATATACAAACTTCTCTCCCCATGATTTCACAAGGAGAGGGTGGGTTATTTGGGATAGGGGGAGTCATTGATCCTTCCTCATCATCACTTTTCCAAGGGAACACACAACAATTCCCCCCATTACCACTGACATCTGTATCACCTTTTGGGTTGGGCCTTCCCCCCCTACCTGCCACTAATCTACCAAACCAAAGCAATCTAAGTGTCACATCAAACACCCTCTTTTTTCCATCAGTATCGCAAAAACATATGTAAACCATTCAAGCAACTGCAAAATTCAACACATCCACCATTCCTCAAGTGTCTCAAGGACCAAGTGTCTCACTCACACCATCCACAATTCAAACCTCAATGGTCAACATGACCCTTCCGCTCATCACAATGCTCAACACTATTCCCAATCAACCATCGATTCCACCAAAATCAGCATGAAGAACTCATTCATCACCATGATTCAGGTAGTTCAACAAGCCACTCAACAAAGGGTACTTCAAAAAAATCAAAAAGTTGCACAACTGGCTACTTAGCAAGCGCAAGCGCAATTAGCTGCCCAACAAGCTACACAAGCCACTCAAGCCACACAAGACGCACAAGCCCAACAAGTCATAAAAGATGCACAAGAGACATAATAATCCCAACACCAGGTTCAGCAGGCGCAAGCACAATACTACACACAACTACAAGCCCTAAAAGATTTTTAGGCACAACAATAAGCTAAACAATGAGCTTTGTTGGTGCAATAGTAGCTAGACCAACAACAAGCTTTGTTGGTGCAACAACAAATAGACCAACAACAAGATTTGTTGGTGCAACAACAACTAGACCAACAGCAACAGGACCAACAACAAGCTTTGTTGGAACAACAACAATAGAACCAACAACAAGTGTTGTTGGTACAAATGTAGGCATATCAATAGGCCTCAAAGGTACAACAAAGATTGTAGAAAACCCCATTAATACCCCACCCATCAATCAAACACCGCAAAAGCCTCAAAACACATTTATCGCACTTCCTGATCTACAAAATGATGTAACAATACAAATCAAAGTGCTCTCATAGCAAGTGTTGGACCTTCAGTTAGGAAAAAAAGGCTAGACCATCGAGTAACTTGTGCCCCTATCCTTTTGACATGAGTCTTACAATAGTACCATTCCCAAAGGGATTTGAAATCCCCAAATTCGATAAATATAATGGGATGGGAAATCTTGAAAATCACATCAGGGAGTTTCAAGTGCATTGCATGAAAGTTGCATACGATGAAACGTATCTAATGTGACTATTTCCTCAGAGTCTGATTGGTCCCACCATGGAATGGTTCTCTCGTCTACCCACAAGCATCATAACATTCTAGTAAATTGTGGATGCATTCCTTAAAAACTATGCCTTCAACATGGGTACAAATGTTAGTCTGGAGGAACTATCAGCACTCAAACAAGGGAAAGGAGAGCTATTTGCCTCCTTCTTGCAATGATGGCAATCCAAGGCCAATTGGAGCAAGTGGACCATGCCTGAGGAGCAACAAGTTTGCACTATCGTAGCTAATCTAGATGAAAAATTGGCATTCTATCTAAAAATGAAATGTATCAAAAAATATGATCAATTGATCCCAAAGGTGCTCAACATCGAAAGATCCCTCACTATGCAAGGGGGTGCATCTACGTTTTCTGAACATAAGGATAACCGCCCATCCACAAGTTATAATGATAAACCTTGCACATGGTCAAGGAACAAAAATGTCACAAATGACGGAGTAGATGATGCCAAGGTTGTCATCAGTGCTCCCAAGAAAAATATTCAAACCCATCATCAACCAAAAAAAAAAAATCATAACAATGTGCGAACCAATATGGTAGCACAACAACAACCACCTTCAAATATTCAAATCAATAACCTAAACAATCAAGGAGGACCACCTCCCTGAAACAAGTATCCACCCAAGAGGAAGTTCACGGCCCTTGGGGAGTTAATCGAATCTATAATGAAGAAGTTGGTTAAAAAGACCACCATCAAAATCTCCACTTTTGAGCAGTATGCAGAACCCATGACAAAATCACCTTGGTACTGGTCGCGCCCATAAAAGGATATAGAAGTCACGATAAATCCTAATCTGGGAATTGGACATTCCAGTAGGTGACTAACATCTTCTTATGGTCGTTCATTTATTTGTCAAACCAGGGAACGTATACTTGAAATGGAGCGGCACTGTATGTGCACTAAGAATCAGTTTTAGCCAAAACTTTCTAGAAGTAAATGCTCAAAACGAATTCTAATTCTGATGCAGGGACATGAAGTAAATTCTTACTAACTTAAACATCACTTAAATAAAACAGGAATCATAATAACAATTACTAGAAACAAAAACCATGAACTAGCCTTATGCTGCAAGAACAGACACAAGGATGGATTCCTTATGCTGCAGGAACAGTTTAAGACTGAGTTTGCATCAAAGTTTACGGAAATGGAATTATAACAGATAAATAACAGAAAGCAAATAGTTAACTACAGATACTCACTAAGTGGGCCCCCTTAGCAAGCATCAACCAATTATGCAGGAATAGAACTCAAAACTTCATCAGTTTTTATTCATACTTCTGAATCTCATACATGGCTATTGCTTGTAAGAAACTTAATGCAAAGCTTTGTTCTTCATTATAATAGTAAACAATTACAATCTATTGTATCTCTACACTCTAGTCTAAACTCTCTTTTGATCAACCTTGTTCACTTGCGTAGGAGGAACCTTTATTTAAAGAAAAACGACTAACTAACTAACTAACTAACAAAGGATGCTGCGGGTATAAATGCCACTTGAGATGGAGGAACAAACTTCATAAATACGAGTCTATCCGCTCAACTGTCTTAGAGGAAATCTAGAGCTCCACTCCTTCTTAGATTGATGATTAATTTGGTTCTTTCCCAAAGACTCAGACAAAAGAATCCATGCTTTGAACGACTCCTTCGCTGGTGCACTGAAGACGACCTTTTCCTGCGAGTTCTGTTGTGTATTGACTTGTTCATATCAGCTCCAACAACCTATAGAACACATGGAAACAAAGGCATAAGAATGCATGCACTCATAATAGCACGACATTCTTCATTAATCACATGCATTCAATTCATCTTATTTATTAAAACACTACATTCATCACATTAGTCAATTGGGAAGTCAAAACAGGGCTATGATTTATAGATAGGCTAAGGTATTTATGCATCAAAAGTATAGGATTTCTTATCATCAAATACTACCCATAAACATTAAAAGTTTGTAACCATAGAGTTTAAACATTCATAAAAAGAGAACAAGATTTTCTAAATTTGAAATCATGACATCCAAATTATAGCCATATTATGGGCTCATCATCTGCCCCCTACTTTATCCAATGTTGGTCCTCCAACATTAGTCTTCCTGGTTGTATCTCAGAAATCCGTAGGAGTTACATGGCTGTATAATGCAGTCCCAAATTTGAAGTAAAAACCCCTATAGTTCTGCCATCTTTCATATCTTCTGGCCTCTGTGTCTTCATTGAGCTCTGTGGCATGATAAGGATATAATGGCCAGAGTAAAGTAGGAGGTCTAAATGTTAGTGGCATCCATAATTCAAATCTTTTCTAGAGGCCAATCTGCATGTATCTTTCGGACCTTCTGAGAGCTGCTGTCAAATGCAGGGGACTATGAGGCTCGAACTTCTTCAAACCAACCATCAACTTTTCCCATCTAGTTTTGCTCCTGGAAGCTGCAAGCTTCCAAAACAAATATGGTTGGTGCTTGAACTTGTCATAGACTTGTTTCCTCAAATCAAATATCCTCATCCTGATTGTAGGATCATAAAAACCATATGCCACAAAAAACCAGGCCCTCAGAAATTCTTTGGGATATGTGCTTTCTGATCTCAAGGGAAGAGGTTCTTTTCATTCAGTCTCCTCATAGTCTTCAGATTTCCTTCCATAATTAGCTTCATTCACTGCCCAGAACATTAGTGATCTTAAATGGATGTCACCAATAAACAAGAGTGGATTCCACTCAGTTTCATTAGGAATTAATAAACCATGCAAATAAAACTCACACATGGAATTCCTCAGCCAATCAGGTGCCATTTGATATGCATCATAAAATTCTCTAGCAGTGGTAGGGACAGGGTCAAGGTCTTTAGAAATCCTCATCCACTAAAACCACAAAAACTGCTCTTTGAGGCACATTGCATAAACTCTAGGCGATGGCCTAAATTCCATAATCTGACTTGCTACCTTCATCATTTTATTCATCTTTTCCTTTACCTCCTAAATTTCTTGTTTCTGTCTTTCAATTTCTTTCTTCAACTTTTTCTTCTCTTCCTTCCACAGACTTTGCTGCATTTGAGTTTCAACCAGAAGGCGGAAACTCAAAGTCTGAAGTGTCACAGGATTTCAGGTTTCCTAAAGGTGCTCTAAGCATTGGGTTAGTAGTGGTGTCTTATATCTAACTAATGTCTAGCATGTTTCAGAAGATAGTAGGGTTGCATTGGATGTCCTAGGTTCCTCTGGTTGCTCCTACTCTTGCTGCAAGATAGACTCTTGTTGCTGGTCAACAGGGGATTCTGATTCTCTAAAAATTCTGTCAGCTGCCTCAACCAAGTCATCAAGGCTTGGCATTTTCCCCCTATCAGTACTGCCTTGCTGTTCTTTCTCAAATTCCCCTATATCTTGTTGCATTTCAATAGGAATTTTTGAGGTGTCGGGTGGGAAATTTTCGGATGCACTCTGAGAATTTTTAGGAATGAATTCCTCAGACTCCTCGTAAATGACAATTATTTCCGGTTGGGTAGAAGAGGGTGGGGTAGCCTGACTTTGTTTTCTTGCAAAAGTTCTTCTTGGTAATGCAGTTGAGGAAGGAGATTCATGGGCCATTTTTCATTTTCCAGCTTACTTGGGGGTTTGAGAATTGGAAGGGGAGGATGATGAAACCATGGTGGCATCGGGCGTTGCTGCAGGAGAAAGCCGGGTAGCTTATTTTTGCTTCTTGGTTTGAGGGTTTCCTCCTGGGGTATGCCCAGGGCTAGATGGTTCGGCTACCTTGGTTTTCCCTTTTTCACTTCTTATTGCAGACCTGGTTTTAACATGGGTAGAGGGCTCAATTCTAATAGCTACAAGACTAGGTGCTGCAGGAGAAGCAGGGGAATCTTGTTCAGCTTCTCTACTTGAAGACTCCACTCATTTTCTCTTTTTCTTGGGTCTTGCAAGCAATGTTCCTAGAGGCTTAGGATGCCGCAACATTTTCTAGGCAACAAATTCTTTTCAAGAAAGGGGGAAACATCCCTCAAGGAACGCTTAGTCAGTTTTTTAATGAGGGCATGGTGAGAGATTGAATTGTCTTTCCCTTTCTGGGTTTCACTAGCACTGCGTTCTAAAAGTTTTAACAAATAATTCAGGACATTTATAGCTAATCCATGCCTTATGTGGCTTAACAACTTAAAATGATAGGAGTGCAAAAAGGAAAAGCATCCTTCACAAGTTAAGTACCTAATTATATAGGAGGCATACTCAGAATAGGGGTAAGGTAGAGACACTCTTCTGCACCCTTACTTTGAAATTTCCAAAGGTCCATCACCTGGCATTGTGAATTATGCCCTCGCAGAGACGACATCCCTTCCTATAGGAAATTCTTCACCAACCATAGGAAGACCTATTATTTCTGTAATCCTTTCCTCAGTAACTGCTACTGCCAAGCCCCAAACAATGGCTTCCCCCTCGGAAAGAGTTCTTAAGAACTCACAAGCAACCTCGTCATCGAAGGAATCAATGCTCAAGAAGTAATTTAATGATCCACATATGCTAAATTCTTGCACAACCTGAGGGTCTTGTGTCAAGGATTCATGAACCGTAGGTTCACGACGTACAAGCTGACCACCCATTTTCTCAACTGCTTCAGCTATAAACCTTGAATCTCAAGTCTTTTGAATATTCAAAAACTCTTTTCTTTGCTCTGCTTCTCCTTGTTCTGGTTCTTTCTCTTCTTACTTTACCAAAAATAATGTAAAAACAATTGCATGCAATGATTTCGAGGAACTACTTAACTAGCAGTTAACTTATTGATCTAGATAAGGCATGCATTCATTTGGCGGCATGTACGATAAAAATTATTTCCATTGAATGTGGCCATAGCAAAAAAGAAAGAATTGTTTCAAATTATTTCTGCCCCCTACTCAAAATGTGACATGTGTCCACACATGTGGGAAGTATAGGTGAGGCATGGGGATTAATGATAGAATTGATTGATAGACATAATGCAATAAAGGAACAAATAAAATTAATGAATGATATGACAAATAGAAAGAGTATCGTGTACCTTTTAATAAATGCCTGCGAATGTTGGTAGATTTCACAACATAATAAAAAATGACGTTTTGAAAAGAAACCATAAATGATCGTGGTACGGGAGATGGATGACGTGGATGGGTGTCATAGAAAAGAAGGATGGAATGAGTGATTGATGGCGATGGATAATGATGAAGAAGTTGTCTTTCATACAGAAAACCTTTATTATGGACGTTTTATCATAAGTCAAAGAGATGCTATAGGAAGAGGACCGAAGCCCTTTGCTGCATGAAGATCACTAACCATAGGAGAAAAAAACTGCTGCATGAATTCCTCTTTTGAAACCGGTCTATGGTACAACCAAAGACAGTGCCCACTAACCAATAGTTTGAAGTGGACAGGATCGATTGTCACCAGCTGCATCGAACCGTTATCAAATACATTTTCAATTTCATATGGACCAAGCCACCTTGTTGTAAGCTTACCTTGATTTTCCTTATATCTGGAGTCATAGAGTAAGGCCCAATCACTAGCTGAAAATCGCTTTGTCTTAATATGGTAATCGTGCCACTTCGCCCTTTGTTGTTGCACTGCTTCAGTGTGTTGTAGGGCAGCTTTCCGCATCTCATCCAATGCATTCAACTGGAGGAGGCGTTCTTTTTGTGCTTTAGAGAGATCAATCTATAGCTAAAGAGCAGTCCTTAAAGTTTTATGTTCAAATTCAATTGGTAACATATAAATCTTACCATAAAGTAGCTCAAAAGGTGTGAATCCTATAGTAGTTTTCCAGGTTGTTCTGTAGGCCCAGACTGCTTCTGGTAAACAACTGCTCCAATCCTTCTTATGGAGCTTCACTATTTTGGTGAGGGTTGCTTCCAATTCCTTGTTAGTAACCTCCACCTGGCCATTTGCTTGAGGATGATATGGGCTTGATTTCCTGTGTCTAATTTTATAATCATTCATCAACACTGTGATCAGTGTTGATGTGAATTGAGCTCCTTGATCAGTGACGAGTTCCCTGGGAACTCCAAACCATGTAAAGATTTGTTCATATAGAAATTCAGCAACTTTGTTGTCCCTGGCATGTGCCATTGCCTTTACCTCCACCCATTTGGTTACATAGTCAGTGCACACCAAAATATAGGACTTTCCATTGGATGGTGGGTCTATAGGACCAACAAAATCCACACCCCACTTGTCAAAGGGGGTTACTACCACTTGAGGCTGCAGAGGCATTTCATCATTTTTTGTTGGCCACCCCATTCTTTGACATTTGTCACATTTCCTTGTATATGCTACAGCATCTTTGTGTAAAGTGGGCCAATAATACCTTGTATTCAGTACCTTCATTCTTGTTCTTTTAGAGGCAAAATGGCCACCACATGGCTCGTCATGACAAGCATGTAGTATGTCATATGTCTCATCTTCCCTCACACACCTACGCATGACTTGATCTGGTCCAGTATAGAAAAAATAGTCAGCTATCCAGGAAAAGTTGAAACTCTTCTCAATCAACAACTTTCTCTCTTTTGGGAAGAAGTGAGCTGGAATTCTGTTGGCTGCCAAGTAGTTTGCAATATATGCATACCATGGGGTGCAAGCAACAATATAGAATGGATATTCATTAGGAAAAGTATCATCAATTACCTCAGAGGTGGTAGGTGTAGCTGTTTGAAGTCTTGACAGAAAATCAACGACCACATTTGCTTTGCTTGGCTTGTCAATGACTGTGATATCAAACTCCTGCAACAATAGTAGCCACCTTGCTAACCTTCCAGAAATGACAGGTTTATTCATAAGGTACCATATTGCTACATAATCAGTGTCAACAAATACTTGGTAGCCAGTTACATAATGCCTAAACTTATTTAGGGCATACACTACTGTTAGCAACTCCTTCTCTGTGACAGTGTAATTCAATTCTGGCCGTTGTAGATTCTTGTTGATCAAATAGATAGCATGCTCAATGGAATTCTCCTTCTATCCTAACACAGCCCTTATGGCATGATCAGATGCATCTATATGTATGTGAAAGGGCAGACTCCACTTTGGTCCTTGAAGAATAGGTACTTTAGTAAGTAGGTCCTTCAGGTGCAAGAAAGACTTGTCACAGGCCTCTTTCTGTTTGGTAGAATAGGGTAGATTAGAGATGACCTTAATCTTAGCAGAATCAACTTATATTCATGCAGCAGAAATATAGTGACCAAGCACTATTCCCTCTTGCATCATCATGAAACACTTTTGACTGTTCAGCGATAGGTTGTGATCTTCACATCTCTGGAGTACTTTCTTCAAATTTGTTTGAGCTTCCTCAAACATTGTACCATAAGCAGTAAAGTCATCCATATATATTTCCATGCAATCATGTGATATGTCTGAGAAGATGCTTATGACTTCCCTCTAGAAAGTTGCAGGAGCATTGCAGAGACCAAAAGGCAAGACTGAGTAGGCAAAAGTCCCCCAAGGGCATGTAAAAGTAGTCTTTTCTTGATCCTCAGGAGCAATTTTGATTTGATTGTAGCCACTGAAGCCATCTAAGAATGAAAAATACTTTTTTTCAGCTAAATTATCTAGAATTTGATCAATGAATGGAAGAGGAAAATAATGTTTCTTTGTTGCCAAGTTGAGTTCTCTGTAATCTACACATACCCTCTACTTTCCTCCTTTTTTCGAAACAATAACTAATGGGGAAACCCACTGGCTATCTGAGATTGGGTAGATAAAACCAGCATTCAGCATTTTCTACAACTCCTCTTTAACAATCTCTCTCAAGGCTGGATTTATTCTTCTTTGAGGCTGCCTGACAGGTCTGAACTCACTATTAATGTATATGCGATGTGTATAGAGTTTGGGGTATAAACCCTTCATGTCACCATATTTCCAAGCAAAGGCGGACTTATGACTGGTAAGCATTTTAACCATGGATTCTTGTTGCTCACTGATGAGGTTTTTATTGATGCTCACAATTTTTTCTGCTGCTACCTCAATTTGGGAGGTTAAATCAACCATAGATACTACAAGCAGAAATGGCATTTCTACCTCGTGGGGTAGCAAGGTGTGTAAGCAATCAGTTGCTACAGGATAATGAGCTGATATAGGCGAAGGAAGAATGGTCTATAAGGAACATGGGTTCTTTTCACAATCAAAGTATTCGGTACCATAGTTATTCAATAAGATATTGGATAGTATATCCTCTTCTTCTTGTTGTGTAATGAAAGGCTCTCTAGTAATCATCATTAATTTGGCCATGGAGTTCACCTCCTCTTCTTCTCCCAAATCTGTCCAAACAGCTTCTCCGGACTTAGGTTGGGGTTGGGCTGGAGAATAAAGGGTAAGCTTCTTTTTGTTATACCCATTAGATATTGTCATGTTACCCAATCTACAACCAATGTAAGCGTCAGCAGTAGCCAACCAAGGCCTTCCTAGTATGACAGGATATCCCCCTAATGATGCCTTCAGAGATAAGACCATAAAGTTAGGAGGGTACTCCTAGGAATCCAAGGTGACTACAAGGTCTTCAACTACCCCATCAGGTTTGACAGTTGAGCTATTAGCAAGCTGCAATATTGTAGGTGTAGCCTTTAGGTCTGAAATACTAAGTTGTACAACCAGGTCTTTTGTCATGACATTGATAGCTGCCCCAAGATCTACTAAAGCATTCTTAATTTGCACCTCATTAATATTGATCTCCACAACAGGGCTTCCTGGATCAGAATATTTTGGGATGGTAAGCTTCCCTAGCATTAAGTTAGAGAGTTGGCCTATGACATGGACAGTTTGAGGGTCTTTCTTTTTCCTCCCCGGTTTCTTTAGAGATGCCTCCTTAATGGCTTTGTTATAGATAGGTACCTCTTTGATTGCTTGGTATAAGGGAATTTTCACACATATATGCTTTAGTTGGTCAAGGATGTCAAAGACAGGTTCTTCTTGTTTTTTAACATTTTCACCTTCCAACCTTTGTGGGAAAGGAGGGGACACTTCATTAGATGCCTTAGGTAATGATGGAATCTGAACTGGCTCATTTGGTTGGGAAAGGTCATTTGGATCCTCTTCTTGGTCAGCTTCCTCAGATGGTAATTCTGAGATTATGGGAGGAGATGGTGTGGGTAACACAGTTCCTGAACGTAAATTAATATTATTTAGGTTGAGAGCATAGGCAAGCTGATGATTAGAATCAACAAAATAGACTTGTTGCTGCTGTTGTTGTGGCTGCTAGTTATTTGGATTGGGTGCGGCCTGAGCCGGTAATTGGGTTGGCTTTGGATTGGGACCTTGATTAGGTGCAGAAGGTGGCATAATGGATTGCTACTGGGGTTGCTGCAAGAAACCAGTGGATGGATTTGACCATTGTTGGCCTCCTCTCCATTGGTTAGACTTCTGCCAATTTCCTTGTGGTGGTTGCCAATTCCCTTATGGGGATTGCCAATGGTTTTGCTAGGCATTTGGCCAAGGATTATTCCATTGTTGTTGAGAATATGGACCATAACTTGGGGGGTATTGGTTTTGCCATTGATTATTATATGAACCAAAATTTTGCAAGGGGTCCTGAGACATACCTTGTCTTGGGGCCCATGGCCTGCGCTGAGCAACAAAGAACACCTCTTCCTCTCCTTCAATAGTTTTGAACTTGGTAGGAAGATGGTGCACCTCCAAATTGGCCACCAATTTGCATCTACAGTCCTTCTTCCTCTGTCTGCAGTGAGGGCAATATTCAGCCAGCATCACATCAACTTCTTCCTTCTTCCTTCTAGCTTCCATTGTGTCTAGCTGAGTAGCTACATCATTGATGATGTCTTGCTTGAGGTCAGACAACAGATTAAAGAGTTTTCCTTTTGATACGCCTGAGCCACTTCCTTTGGCAACAGAGGGTCTGAATCCCCTGCCTTTCTTGACACTTGCCCTAGAGTAATTGAGACATATTGTCTTGATGTCATCCCAATTACTTTGGGTAATATCTCCTCCAGCTATGAGGTCTAGTGCTTCCATGCAGGTATCATAGACTCCTTTTAGAAAGAGAAGTTTTTTAGACTCTTCATTTAGCTCATGCTGAGTATTTTTCTACACACTGAACAAAAAACCTGGAGACATAGTCCTCCAAAGTTTCATCCTCTTTTTGTGCCATCTTGAAGAGGTCATCTCCTCTCATATCATTTCCCGTACAATACTCCTTATACTTTCTTAAGAACAATTCTTTCAATTCATCCCAAGTGGCTGCTGCATTGCCTCCTAATCCCATGAACCATCTTAAGGCTGACTCCTTTAAGGTAGAAGGAAACAATTTCATCTTATGGGCATCACTAGTATAATCATAACTGCTACATAGGATGTCAAATTCGAACAAGAAGGTTTGAGGGTCTTCTGTAATCAGGCCATAGAACTTTGGGAGCAATGAAGCAGGGATATTTTTGAGATTATTATTGTCATGGAACTCAGGGAGTGGAAAGGGAAAAGTAGGCACTGCCATCCTTGGTGGTGGTGGTCTTGGGTTAGCTCCTGGATGGTAGACAACAATGGCTAGTGGATTGTTATGGGTATGCAGGTTATTCAGCCGTGATGCGAGTAAGTCAATATTATCAGGTATATAAAATAGGTTCAAACTAGCCTCCGAGGAAGAAGAAGATGAAGTGACAAGTTCTTGTTCGGCATCCAAATATGGTTCTTCTGGGACAATTTTTGGGTCAATCTCTAGGTGATTTTCTTGGATATATAAATTTCTAGGAAGGAATCTTCCAAATTGGTCTCTTCTTCTATGCATGTAACTGACTTAACTGAATGAAGAATTTCTAAAACTTTGAACACTAAAACTATTGCTAAAAATGGTTAGCACAGGTTCTTAGCTTGACACCATCCCCAACAACAGTGCCAAAATGGTCGCGCCCATAAAAGGATATAGAAGTCACGGTAAATCCTAACCTGGGAATTGGACATTCCAGCAGGTGACTAACATCTTCTTATGGTCGTTTATTTATTTGTCAAACTAGGGAACGTATACTTGAAATGGAGCGGCACTGTATGTGCACTAAGAACCGGTTTTAGCCAAAACTTTCTAGAAGTAAATGCTCAAAAGGAATTCTAATTCTGATGCAAGGACATGAAGTAAAGTCTTACTAACTTAAACATCACTTAACTAAAGCAGGAATCATAATAACAATTACTGGAAATAAAAACCATGAACTGGCCTTATGCTGCAGGAACAATTTAAGACTAAGTTTGCATCAAAGCTTACAGAAATGGAATTCTAACAGATAAATAACAGAAAGAAAATAGTTAACTATAAATACTCACTAAGTGGGCCCCCTTAGCAAGCATCAACCAATTACGCAGGAATAGAACTCAAAACTTCATCAGTTTTTATTCATACTTCTGAATCTCATACATGGCTATTGCTTGTAAGAAACTTAATGCAAAGCTTTGTTCTTCATTATAACAGTAAACAATTACAATCTATTGTATCTCTATGCTCTAGTCTAAACTCTCTTTTGATCAACCTTGTTCACTCGCGCAGGAGGAACCTTTATTTAAAGAAAAATGACTAACTAACTAACTAACTAACAGAGGAAGCCACAGGTATAAATGCCACCTGAGACGGAGGAACAGACTTCATAAATGCGAGTCTATCTGCTCAACTATCTCAGAGGAAATCTAGAGCTCCACTCCTTCCTAGATCGATGATTCATTTGGTTCTTTCCCAAAGACTCACACAAAAGAATCCATGATTTGAATGACTCCTTTGCTGGTGCACTGAAGACGGCCTTTTCCCGTGAGTTTTACTGTGTATTGACTTGTTCATATCAGCTCCAACAACCTGTAGAACACATGGCAACAGAGGCACAAGAATGCATGCACTCATAATAGCACGACATTCTTCATTAATCACATGTATTCAATTCATCTTATTTATTCAAACACTACATTCATCACATTAGTCAATTGGGAAGTCAAAACAAAGCTATTATTTATAGATAGGCTAAGGTTTTTATGCATCAAAAGTATAGGATTTCTTATCATCAAATATTACCCATAAACATTAAAAGTTTGTAACCATAGAGTTTAAACATTCATAAAAAGAGAACAAGAGTTTCTAAATTTGAAATCATGACATCCAAATTATAGCCATATTATGGGCTCATCAGGTACAACAAAAATCTCCTTTGTGATTATCATAAAATCAAAGGGCATATGGCCGCAAATTGCATGAGATTGAAAAACATCATCCATGATCTCATTGAGGATAAAATCATAAATGTCAAGCAACCCACTAGCAGTCAAGATCTAAAAATATACATGAATCTAATGCCCAATCACAATCAGGGAAATAATCAAGGAAGCAACCAAGGAACAATAAAGGGAAACAAAATTATGCGAATGCAAACCATATATACGAAGACATTTTCACATGCATAGATGAAATGGTCATTGTGGTAAGTATTAAGGGAGCCAATGTTGGTTGTGGAGTCACCACACATAGTGGAAAGGTCACCATTTCAGGGGCATCAAAACCATCTAAGACCCCCACTTCAAATTAGAAATCCACTCCTTAAGGTTACAATGTCCTTCACTAGTTAAAGAGTACCGCTGCTCAGATCTCCATCATGTATTTACTGAAAATCTCACCCGCCCATAGGGAAATACTTGAGAAAGAATTAGCTTCATCTACCACCTCTCCCAACCTAGATATGGAGCAGTTTCAAGCTATGGTCAGTAACATCATCAATCTGAATCTCCTTATGTTATCTAATCAGGACTTCCCTGCCTAGCCATCTCACAACCGTGTGTTACACCTCAAATTCTTGGTTCACAAGAAAAAGGTCAAAAGGGTCTTGGTGGATGGAGGTGTAGGCCAAATTTTTTTTTACTCAAACTCATAAAGCATCTGGGAATCTCTGAAGATTCCATTAAAAAATAGAAATGCATTACCATCAGAGCATATGATGACTAGGAAAGAGTGTCCCAAGACATTATCAA
This sequence comes from Sequoiadendron giganteum, assembly GCA_007115665.2. Lineage (NCBI taxonomy): Eukaryota > Viridiplantae > Streptophyta > Pinopsida > Cupressales > Cupressaceae > Sequoiadendron > Sequoiadendron giganteum. The sequence continues at coordinate 17,289,613 of CM021100.1, forward strand.
ACTCCCCATTCAAGTGGGGCCAGCCACTATGGAAACCAGATGCTAGGTCCTCGACCTTGATTTTCGCTACAATATCCTCCTAGGATGCCCATGGATTCATGGGATGAAGGAAGTTTCCTCAAAATTCCACCAATGTTTCAAATTTTCGTACCAAAATGAAGAGGTCACAATTTATGGTGATCTTGAATCCTTCGCCTATTGCAAGAATCTGGAATCCAAGTTCTACAAAGTTCCCCAAGTCCCAAAGAATGATGAAGGCCCTTCAATTTCAAATATAGACCTGTCCAACATTGCCTCCACTTCTGGGACAAAGACACCTTTCATTCCCAATATATCTGACATCAAGCTCATGATCCAAGATAATGGGTGTGGAGATTACAGAACTAAGAAGAATGCTTTTATTGTAGGAGAGTTACCTCAATCTCCTAGATCACATGGACAACCCCAACTAGTTGAAATACCTACCCACACTTTCATGGCAGAACCTTCTAGATTCCATTGTTGGGGGGATCTAAGTTAGGAAAATGTGGATGAAAGAGATATTTCAAGCTCACTATACCAATATGAAAGGCCCACACCTAATATTCCCATTAAAAGAAAGAAGAAGATGACTTCAAATGATTCTCGGTATGGGCTACAATAGAAATGAAAGCCTTGAAAGGAACAATGATGGACAATTGGAGCCCATCATTGTAGAAAGATGAATGAGAAATATTGGCCTTGGATGTACCCCTCTGATTATAACCATATGTGGTAGAGGTACCCCTATTGGAGTAGTTAGGTCTCCCCCTCAGTTATCAACAACCATCCTTCAACTACCCATATCTACAGGTCTGCCATTAGATAACTTCACCTTTGATATTATTGACATCTATAGTAGTAGTGATGACGAAGAAACCATAACATGCCTTCCCATTCTATTTGAAGACTCCTCCTTACTTATGATTATCACATCGTCTTCTGAGTCAGACTAGCAACCCCACAAAATAAACCTGGTTTACCCCCAGCTCATCGATTATGACCAGCGAGGGCCACCGATTCTAGACACGTTCAAAAATGATGAGGCGCTCTCAGAATCATTTGGATTACGAGATACAATACTAGGTGGAGATCATAAGGCGGGATTTTGAATCACACTAGATGCACAAGCATATTATGGGGAGATGATTGAGTCCTTCAGTCACAAAAGAAAAAGAATGACAATAAGCTCAAGGTCATTGAATGAAAACCACACTATGGAACTCTCTAATCATAAAATAGTAAAAATAAAGGATGCATCCAATGATGAAAATCTCTCTGAGGCACCGTAGGATGAAGGATTAAATCTCCCCCTCACTTCACTTCATCAAGAAAAATTAGCAGTTCTAGCATAATAGTGTAATCCCGTCAATCTGAGAACAGAGGCAACGCCACACATCACCTTCTACGCTGAGTCACTTCTCAGGAAAGAACAAGAGATCCTAGCAGAATTCTTAAGGGAAAGAAAGGTAAAATTTGCATGGACCTATGCTAACATGTCACGTCTTGATCCAGAAGTCATGATTCATCACTTAGCTATCTATCTAGGGGCAAAACTAGTAAGATAGAAGTTTAGAAAAATGCACCCCCAAATAGTCTTGTTAGTCAAATTGGAACTGCATAAGCTCTTGGACATGGGATTCATACGCCTGATTGATTATCCAAAGTGGGTATCAAATCTTGTGCTAGTTTCAAAGCCAAATGGGGGCATTTGCATCTACACCGACATCAAAGACTGAAATAAAGTGTGTCCTAATGATGAATTTCCGCTACCAAACATTGACATGATAGTGGACATGATGGTAGGACACGAGATTATCTCACTAATGGATGGGTTTTCTAGATACAATTAGATTATGATAGAAAGGGAGGATCAACACAAGACAACATTCACATGTCTATGGGGGACCTATTGCTAGAACATAATGCCTTTCGGGTTAAAGAATGCAGGTGCAACATACCAAAGAGCCATGACACTGATCTTTCATGACATGATTCATAAGATAGTGGAAGACTACGAAGATGACATATTGGCAAAATCTAGAAGCAGACAAGACCACATAGCAGCCTTGAGCTCTATTTTTGATAGATTGGAAAAATATAAGGTCCATCTCAACCCAAAGAAATGTGTCTTTGGGGTGCAATCGGGAAAGCTCCTAGGATATATAGTATCAATGAGAGGAATAGAAGTTGATCCTACCAAAGTCAAGGTGATCCTTGACATGGAAGCACCCAGGACACTAAAACAACTCAAAGGTCTACAAGGCAGGCTCTAGTCCATCCGCAAGTTCATCGTGTAACTAGCAGATAAACAAATCCCATACTCTCATTTACTCCACAAGGGAGTAACATAAAAAAGGGATGAAAAATGTGACCAGACATTTAACAAAATCAAAGAATACTTACTCTCACTGCCAATTTTGATGCTGCCAATCCTAGGAAAACCACTGATCCTGTACATTTCAACAACCATGGAAGCTCTCTGTGCTCTATTAGCTTAAATCGATAAAAATAGAAGAGAGAGAAATATATTATATTAGAAAAACTATGGTGGGACATAGGCTAAACTATACTCCTATTGAAAAATATTTTTGGTAGTTGTATTTGCAGCCCAAAAATTCAGACACTACATGTTGGCTCATCAGATCAAACTGATCTCAAAGATAGATCATCTCAAGTACCTAATTTCTAAAGCTACTCTCATTGGATGAACAACCAAGTGGGTCATGATATTGATAGAACACGAGATTGAATATTAGGAGTGCAAGGCCATCAAGGGAAAAGTAATTGTAGATCAGCTAACGAAGGCACCTATTTATGTAAAACTAACTCATTTTAAAATTCCCTGATAAATGAAGTTTTAGCATAAGTGTTGCAGACCACTAGAGGATGTATTTTGATGGATCTTACATGCAACACGAATCAGGGGCAGGAATTTTCGTCATAACTCCCCAAGGATACTGTATACCCAAATCTTACAAGCTATCATTCCCATGCACAAATAACATAGCAGAGTATGAGGCTCTTGTCATAGGCTTAAGGATTGTAGTACAATGGTATATCATGGCTCTAAAGGTATATGGGGATTCTCAACTCATAATCAATCAAGTAAATGATGAATATAAAAAAAAAGATGACAAACTAACTCCATACAAGAAGTTAGTTGAGAACCTCAAAGAGTCATTCATTGATATCACATTTGAACAACTACCTAGAACAAATAACAGAGCAACAGAAACAATGGCTACAATTGGATCACTCTTGGAAATTCCACGCAACATTCCAAAGCAAGAATTCCTTGTAGAGAAGCTTCTCATATCAACATTCAAGGTACTAGAGTTTGAATTCGTGTGTGAAATCATTGGTCCCGGTGATCCCTGGTATCATGAAATTTACACATACTTAAGAATAGGAGTATTTCTTTCCAATATAACCCCGAACCTTAAACGAGCCTTCATCAAGAAGTTAGCCCACTTTGTCATCCTAGGAGAAACCCTTTATCGTAGGAGCATTAAAGGAACCCTATTGTGTTGCTTAAATCCTAAGGAAGCCTTGACTGCTTTGACTGAGGTCCACAATGTCATTTGCGGTTCACACACGAGTGGTATAACTTCAGCTAAGAAGTTGCTGAGAATTGGTTACTACTGGCCAAAAATGGAAAGAGAGGCACATGACTTTTTCAGAAAATGCTTACAATATCAGCAACATGTGGACCTCATCCATGCACCAGCTCAAGAGCTTCATCCTATTGTTACACCTTGGCCCTTTTCACAATAGGGGCTCGATCTCATCGTAAAAATCACCCCCCACCTATTTTTATAGCCATAAATTCATCATCACCGCCACATAGTACTTTACAAAGTGAGTCAAAGGCACTCCCCTAACCTACATAATGGGAAAGCAGATATCCAAGTTCATCTTGAACTACCTCATTTTTTGGTACGATGTCCCCCAAGCCATTATCTCAGATAATGGGATACCTTTCAAAAACCAGGGCATTTGTGACTTATGTGAAAAATTCAAAATCCAACATTGCTTTTCCACTTCATACTATCCCCAAGGCAATGGCCAAGAAGAAGCTACCAACAAAACCATCTTGAAAATCCTTAAGAAAATAGTCAATGACATTGGTCATGACTGACATATGCAACTAAATCCCACCTTATGGGCCTATCGTACCAGCATTCAAACACCAACAGGTGCCACCCCATTCTCCTTGGTCTACGGATCAAAAGTCATCCTACCCATTGAGATCGAGCTCTCATCCTTGAGAATATCACTACAAAACCTCATCACAGATGAAGAATATAGGGCCTCACAACTAAATCATCTAGATTTACTAGATGAACAACGTATGGATTCCCTAAACCATCTATAGGTATATCAAAACCAGCTTGAGCAAAGTTATAACAAGAAGATCAGGAGGTGCACCTTCCAAGTCAGTGAACTTGTGCTGAAAGAGAACCAAAAGTACGTGTCAAACCTAGAAAGAAAAGGAAAATTTGAGCCCGAATGATTGGGACCTTTTGTCATCATAGCAAGCTATAATTTAGGGGCATATCAATTATCAACACTAGAAGGAAAGCCTCTGCAGGAGACCTTGAACAACTCCATCTCAAAAAATTTTATGCCTAAAATATTTCAATGGTATAGAACCAAAAGATACAAAAAAATTAGAAAATATCCTGAAAAAATGGTCACCCTGATGAAAACCTGATAAAAAGGCATCTTGGTGACAAAAAAAAAAATACAAAATACAAAAATCCAAAAAAATTAGAAAAAGTATTGAAAACAGTTAAGAAAACATCGTCCTCTAGTGAAAACCACTTAGGTGGCACTTTGGACTAGTACCTTGGTGAAAACCTAGTAAATAGGCACCAAGCATAAAGAAAGCATTCTCCATCTACCAAGATCTTCATGAATCACTTATCTATTACATTTCATCTATCCTTCCACCATTTGTTCGCATCGGTACCATAGCTTGATCTTGTGCTCATAAAATGTTCCACCAAGTACTACTTGGCATATTCCCAAGGTCATTTTGTCCTACATGTATCAAAGTAGTCTATCACATTACGTTGGGGGCATGTTCCTATACCTGCATCAGATTAGATTCATGTATATTCTTGTGATCTTCCTAAACATCAAAAATCCAAAAAAATCAAAAACATTCAAAAAACCAAAAACATCCAAATTATATCAAAATCAAAAAGTGGCATCATCTTGTCTGAACTACGTCATCTCTAAGGTTGAACATAGGCAAGATTGATCTATGAGAATCCCCTAAGACACCCTAGGTCAGTCCTTTAGGTGTCTCTCACAATCTGGCAATCCGTTTGCCCATCATTCTTATCATTGAGTCAAGTCTGTCGCCAGTCGAACTACGTCGTCTCTATGTGTATAACATAGGCAAGGCTAATCTATGGATCAGATCCCAAGACCCCTAGGATAGGTCTTTAAGTTAGTCGCTTGGTTAAAATCTAGAAAATACCAAAAAAAATTTGTAAAACATCTCAAAAATTCCAAAACAAAATTCAAAACATTCAAAAAACACCAAAAACATCCAAAAATTTGAAAAACCCAAAAATAGTGCACCCATCTCATCTCACTTTCACCCGAAATAATCACCATTCATAATAAATCAATCGTCATCTTAATCCTTTGGTAAGTCAGTCGAAGCAAGTCTAGCAGGTTCAAAAGTGAATACCTGATCATCAAAGTCTCAAGTCTAAGTCAGTAAGCAAGCAAGTTTATCAGCTCAGAGTATCAATAGCTTATCATCCAATCAATCTCATCAAAACCCTAATCATAACGTGTCCTAGGATGCATCCTTCCCACGATGGGCATCAACATTAGGTATCACCTTAGTTTAGCCTTGGATAGAGTTACCAAGAACATTAGCTTGTTTGATTACTTTATCTTGGTCTTTTTTGACTTATCTTATTTTGCGCTCATTCCAAGGACCTCTCGATGATGCCTAAACAAAATAGGTTTAGATAGAAAGGAACAAGGAAATGATCATTATCTTTTTATCTACTGTGCTTGTTGGATACTCTTGTAAAATAAATTATTCATGCGTACTTTGTTTGGTTTGTAGGGAGGGTGTTTTAGGTGTCTGGTTGACCACATAGGAAGGTTTTATTTTCTATGTTTTGGTCTGAGATGTTTAGAAGATCTGAACTACATCCTAAATGAGGTTTTGTATACTAAGTTTGAATAGGAATACTCCTATCCGATTGTCGAGTCAAAGTCCATCACACTAGGTGCAATGCCATCCTAGTTCTTTATACCTTGATGCATCATACCTATGTGTGTTATCAAACATAAAGTAATTGGCCCTTTGAAAATCTCGACTCCTGGTAAGAAAATCGTCGACATTTAAACAACTTGTTGGATCTCTTTTCTTCTATCTTCTTTCCATACTAACATGGTACCATGACAGTTAATCAGAAAATTTCTAATGCATCCACCCTACATCCACAAAATCATCAACATAAATACATATCATATCATATAGATCACACCACATCATATCATCTTAAGTTATGAAGAATAATATATATTTTTTATTCTAAGTATCTTAAGAAATAATTGCATTACATTCATCTCATATCATAAATTGCAGGAATTATTAAGGGCATAGTATAAATCATTACCATTGATCATCAATAAATAATCATTTGCATACACTACATCCATACGATTTTCATCAAAATGCATAGAAAAATACAAAAAGAAATGCATCCATAATCATCATCACATTGCATGAACATAAAATAAAAGCATTTCATAACATCTCATAGGACATAGGAAATTAAAATGCATCCATACATCATACATCA